>JANEYF010004171.1:0-88125 GCA_029963845.1 Rhamnusium bicolor
TATGCAGTCAGACAGAATCAGCACAACCTACAACTTCACAAAAACTTTCAGGGTAAAAATACCTGAAAGGGATGGAGCAGGGAGGTAGGATGCAGAGACCACAAAATGACACCATCTGGTATACTGACGGATCAAATACGTCAAGCAGTACCGGAGCAGGAGTTGCGGGAGAACAACCAGGGACAGACATCAGCCTGAACCTCGGAAGTATCGCAACAGTGTTCCAAGCCGAAATCACAGCAATAGACGTCTGTGCACAAGAAATGATACGGAGGGCATACAAAAAATAAGAGAATCCGCATCATCACTGACAGCCAAGCAGCCCTCAGAGCTCTGGAAGCAGTAGAAATACGATCTAAAACAGTAAAAGACTGCCTGGAGTCCCTGGAGAAACTTACAGAACACAACAGTGTACAACTGGAGTGGACACGAGGACACCAGGGAAATACGGGAAACGAAAAAGCAGACATGCTAGCCAGAAAAGGCGCTAAATCAATTCTAACAGGTCCCGAACCGACCTGCGGGGTACCTTATAACACCGCAAAAGGATCGGTAAAGGAACTATTAAGACAGAAACACTACTCGCACTGGATAGAGATACCGGGAATGAGACAGTCACGCTTGTTCATCGGAGAAATATCTAGAGCAAGGACCAACGAAATGCTAAAGCTAAGCAGAAAACAGCTGAGGTGTGCAGTGGGAATATTAACAGGATACTGCACACTAAACAAACACCTAACCAATATAAGGGTGAAAGACAATCCAGATTGCAGGATGTGTGGTGAAGAGGAAGAAACTCCCCACCACATCTTATGTGAATGCCCAGCCCTAACGGCAATGAGACTAACACACTTCGAGGTACCACTTTTAACCCCGGAAGAGATAGCCAGAGCTCCCATAAACTGTATACTCGCCTTCTGGAATAGAACGGGTCATATGGAGTAATGAGACTATGGGGTACAATAAGCTTAAGCTTCAGTACAGCGGGTAGTTTAAACCGCAACCCGTAAGGAAAAAAAAAACCTCCTACTTGAAGCTGGAGAAATTAGGTTGTTGCAGAATTTAAGTAAATTTCTTACTTCAGTAATCATTTTCAGTAATGGATTTCTAGAAAATTTTACCATTACTAATCAGCTTGTCTACCCTTTCGTAATAGTCCTCTTTATTTAAAATAACAACCTTAATACCCTTATCAGCTTTTAAGTAAAAACAATTAGGAATTAGATTATAGAGACAAATTAATTAAGATATATTCTGCAATCTTCAAGCGAAATCACAGAGAATCTGTTATGGAGATTCTCTTGAGGGTAACCAATATTTGGGTAGACTCCATCCTTTTTAATACAAAGAAATTTGAGGAGACGCCTTTGTAGTTGTTCTAGGTTAATAATATGAGTATTATAACGGACACCAAATAATTTAAACATATTCTAATATGGATCTGATAAGGATTACAAAACAGTTTAATCGTACCGGTGTTATTAAAGTTATGCAAATTTCTTGTTATAAAATTCAATATCTTGAAACAACCGTTGAAAATATTGTGTATGTGACTATTAAAAGAAAGCCTTGAATCAAATATGACTTCAAATGATTTGTATTTAAAAAAACATGGAGATATCCAAAGCATAATTAAATATCTGATGTGGCCAGCACATAACTTTCTTATACCAGTATATATCATCCTGATCTAAAAAAATCATTGCGTTTAATTCTCCACTTACCTCAATTAAATTTTAATAGCTACCTTGAATGTTTCATTAAAATTTTTTAATAACTGATTATCAGTGTTATTCGATACTGTCAATAATAATTCATGTCATATATTTTAAAAAAATTTTGTTGTTGACATTGAAATTTTTGTAACTAAATTATACGTCAAACTATTAAATTTATCCTAACCCCATTATATGAGGCCAAATGTGTAAAATATTTCAGTTTACATCAGCTTTATTTAAGTATTTGGAAAATATATTTTATTCGCTTGATATAGTAGACATGATTTATCTTTCATTAAGAATATATTTTTTATAAAGTCAAATATAAAAAGGTTTGGGTCTCGTGGCCAGTTTTGCTCATCACCGAATTTTTCATTGTCTTTGGCCTTTAGAACAAGTGTACCAAATTTGAAAGCTTTATCTCAAAAGTGGCTGCTACCGCGATACTACAAACATGCGTGCAGATTTTTTTCATAAAGTTATGTTTTTTCATTATAATTCGTCGAGATTCGTCCAGAATACAATAATTTTTTTTTAAATTTTTTTCCCGAAATTTTACCTTTTTTCCTCTTTCATTCATTATGTCTCTTCTAGTGGTACCACATTCACCAAATTTACTGTGTCACCCAAACCGTTGTTAACAATCTTAACTGCCAAATTTGGAAAGTCTCCCATTAGTATTTTTTGAGTTATCGCGGATACACACATACACACACACACAAACACACACATACCTGTATGGCAATGCTTGTAGCAGATCATGAAATACACCCAATTGTGACACTAACGAAGTTAGCCTACCTGTGTAATAGTCTTGGTTGTGCTTATGATTATGCAACAAGTTATTTTTTGATACACTCGCTTTTACGGCCAATATCATAAAAGACTCAATTATGGAATCAGATTCCATTAGTATGGTGTGTATGTTTGAGATTCCAGAAGCATAGTAGCTGTAATTAAAAGTGTATTTAGGGTGCCATAAAGATATGAACCATTTTAAAGTGTTAACGAGATGCCATAAGGATGGCATTCCGAAAATTCACGAAGTGTATATAATATCTTGCCATGCGTATTAACTACATTTATTCCATATAACTCAACATGATCTCTTTGGTTCATTAGAAGTTGAGTAATTGCGTTTTTATTTATCGCTCACCGTTGTATTGTTGTTTTCTGTATATTATTATTTTCATATGCATTTATTAATAATTCATTTTATTTTATAAATCAATGAATAAAAAAACAAAATGCTCTTAAAAGAAGCGTCTTTCATACAGAGTGTAAGCACTTTCTATACCATTACTTGATTAACACAGGGTGAGTCAAAAATTAAGAAAAAAAACATGGTTCGAGTTTTTCCACTACCATCCAGGAGGCTTTGAAAAAATTTCCACCTCTTTATTTTTTTTTGAAAGACAAAGGAATTACCCACCAACAAATAAAAAAAAATTAAAAATCGACCAACTGGTTAAAAAAAAAAAAAAAAAAAAAGTTAGATCAAAAATCAAGTGCGTCTCGTGTTAATTCTTCTACTGAGTTCGGAAGTTTAGTACAGGCAGCCCACTATGTAACTCTAGAGAATGACATATACAACCTAATACATACACATCAGGGTTAAATTGCAGTAATTTTTGTTGTACCCCACCTTTATGCCCCATCATGGTTGAAGCATTGTCTGCTCAAAAACTAATTAAATTGCTACCTGGAATTTTATTTCCTTAAAAAAATTTGGAAATAGCTGAAAATTCCATTTGCTGCTGAATCTTCTATCTTAATAAAAACAAACAACCATTGTCAAACCTTTCGAGTTTGAAACATCCCTGGTTTCATCTATAATTAATGAAAATTTGCTTTTTTGTAGTGTTTTCGAAAAGACATACAAATTTTTTCGCTTCATTACTTCCTTTGCAAATTTTTGTTCCCTTCTTTCTAATTTCACTTTTTTTTTTCAATTTCTGAGTCGGGACAAATTGATGTAATTAATTTTGGCAGATGATCCAAGACTGAGAGAGCCAAATTATGTCTTCCGATGAACACTACCATTTTTAATGCTGCAGTTTTCGTCTGAACGGCGATTTTCTCCTCTTTTTTTATTATAAAACTCTGTCACCCTGGGAGTTGCTTTAGCAGATTTTAATTTTCTTTGATGCATCACAAGCTGTTTTTCCATTAATATGACTGAGTACACTAAGAATTGCCTTGGAACATAACATACAAAAAGTCTCATCTTGTTGCCTTGGATTTTTCTTTAGCCATGTGTTGAATTTTTCACATTTAAGCCAGGAATCTGTAAACTTTTGTTTGTAACTTTTCTTTCTCTCTTTTTCTCCATTAGGACAATCAATTATAACGTATACGTGATCATGTATCCATGTGAAATAATGGATGCAGCTTGAGTCAACCTCAACATGAACATTTCTGATATTTTGACATAATAGGTTTACCATTACCAACCTTAAACATCAATAATGAATAATCGGATTCCTTAGAATAGTATTTTGCCGCTTTTGACAATTGGTAGTGTCGGCGCTCAAGCAGGAGTACGTGTAGTACGACATACGACATAAATTATTAAATTATTGGAGGTGTATTTAATTTGTTTTATTAAAATGATGCTTTTTATGAAAATCAATGAATTGGCTAAATTTTAAAAATGTAATAGATTATTGTTATTTTATCTGCTGTAGTACTAAGGTGCAATTATTGTAATAGATCTGGTATAATTTTAATAGCAAACCCAACACTGCCCCGACCAGGAAAAGAGGAAATCATAAAATAAAGCTTCATGATTAAACCGCCTTGACGATGTTTAGTTCAGTTGCAAATTAAATGTAAAATGTAGTCATAAATTCCAAAAAGTACCTATAAACACAAACGTCATTATTTAAACAGAACAAGAGTTATTCATTATCAGAATAAGGTACCTGTATATGTATTTATCGAAAAACTAAATTTGTGGAGGCAATGCACATAGACAGTGCCACAGTTAATGGACTACAACATTTGCATACACACGAATTAATACTAAAATCAAATAATTATAAAAATTTTATACGGAAAACAACTTGAAACTTATTTTATACAATTTTTTTATAATTTTTTTTTATATTTTGTATTTGCCATTAAGAATTGTATAAACTACAGCTGTTAAAATAATAACTTCAATAAAGTACACAAAAACCAGTATTTAAACAGGACGATGGTTATTCATATTAAAATATGCATAAATATTTACCGAAAAAGTACACTTGCGGGATTGAGTGCAGTGTCCCGAAAATTTTTCAAGTTCCACAAATCAGGCGTATGCACACACAAAGTGCCACAGTTAATGGACTACATATTTATATACACAAAAAAACACATTAGATAATTGGAAAATATATTATTTGCACAGTAAAGTAATTGTACTATCTTTTGTACATTTTTTTATGAATATGTGGAACTATAAAATATTTTTAATAATTTAATGTGTGTCGGTAAGAGTGATATAAACTACAGTTCGCTAAATATGAACGTTTTGATTTGGCTGCAAATTCAAAATAAAAAGCCATCAAAAAGTATCTACACACACAAAAATCATAATTTAAATAGAACTAGAGTTAATCACATTAGAATATAAGTAAAAGCATAGATATTAAGGAAAAACCAAAATTGTGAGATCGAGTGTATGGTTACAAAACTTCTAGGTTCTATAGTTCCGGCATATGCACACACAAAATGCCACATTTAATCGACCACATATTCATACACATAAATTAACAATAAAATAAGATAAATGGAAAATAATTCCTTTCCCGACAATGAAAATAATCATTTTTAGGTACTTATCGAAAAACTAAACTTACGTGATCGAGTGTATGGTTCCAAAAATGTTGCAGGTTCTACAGTTCAAGCTTATGCAGACACAAAGTGCCACAGTTAATGGACTACATACTTATACACAAAAAGAGACACATCAAATAATTGGAAAATAAATCCTTTGCACAGAAAAGTTATCGTACTATCTTTTGTACAATTTTTTTTTATGAATTTCAATAAATTATCTACATACACAAAAATCATCATTTAAATAGAACTAGAGTTATTCATATTAGAATATAGATAACGGCATAAATATTAAGGAAAAACTAAAATTGTGAGATCGAGTGTTTAGTTCCAAAATTTCTACAGGTCCCACAGTTCCGGCGTGTGCACATACAAGATGATATAATTAATGGATTACATATTGAAATACATAAATTAACACTAAATAAGATAAATGAAAAATAGTTTTCCTTTGCCCACAATGATAATAATCATTCATAGGTATTTATCGAATAACTAAACTTACGGGATCAAGTCTATGGTTGCAAAAATTTTGCAGATTCCACAGTTCAGGCGTATGCACACACAAAGTGCCACAGTTAATGAACTACATGTTCATACACACAAATTAATAGTAAAATCAGGTACACAGAAAATAATTCATTTGCCCGGAAAAAACATTTTTACCTACTTTTTCTGCATTTTTTATAAACTTGTTGAATCATATATCAATTTTAATAATTTAATATTTGCTAATAACGATGGTATAAACTTAAAATATGAACTTTATGATTTGGTTGCAAACAAAATAAAAATCAGTCATAAATATCAATAAAATACCTATTACATGAATAACTCTAGTTCTATTTAAATTACGATTTTTGTGTGTGTAGATAATTTATTGAAATTCATAAAACATTTTACAAAGGATAGTGCAAGCACTTTTCTGTGAAAATTTATTTTCCAATTATCTGATGTGTTTTTTTGTGTATAAGTATGTAGTCCATTAACTGTGGCACTTTGTGTATGCGGAACCTGCAACATTTTTGTAACCATACATTCGATCACGTAAGTTTAATAGTTATTCGATAAATACCTCTGAATGATTTGCATTGTGGGGAAAGGAATTATTTTCCATTTATCTTATTTCATTGTTAATTTATGTCTATGTGTAATTTTCGGATCACTACACTCGATCCCGCGTTTAATTTTGCGGTAAATACCTATGCAAATTTTGATATGAACAACATTGTCCTGTTTAAATACTGGTTTTTGTGTAGGTAATCTATTCATATTTAAGACAGTTTTTTACCTTGATTTGCAATCAAATCTTTAAGTGCATATTTTAAGAACTGTAGTTTATACTATTTTTACTGATAAATACAAAATTTTTAAAAAATGCTTTATAATTCCACAAATTTACAAAAATTTGTATAAAATAAGGTTAAAATATTTTTCCGTACAAAGGAATTAATTTCCAATTATCTGATTTTAGTATTAATTTGTGTGTATGAAAACGTTGTAGGCCATTAACTGTGGCACTTTCTGTGTGCATTGCCTCCACAAGTATAGTGTTTTGATAAAATGCATATACAGGTATCTTACTATGATAATGAACAACTCTTGTTCTATTTAAATAATGACTTTTGTGTTTATAGGTACTTTATTGGAATTTATAACTGCATTTTACATTTAATCTAAGTTAATCTAATTCAAAACAATGTTCTGATCTTAAGTATTTTCTTTGATTATAACAAATTTCAACAATTTAAATTTATTCTAAATCTGCAGTATATCAAATAGTGAAATAGTAGTGAATGTGACCATAACTACTCACAGCCAACCTTATTTAACAACAATTATTTACGGTAGATATTGCATAAGAAAAAATTATAATAAAACAGTTGTTGATTATACGGATGAAAAGTCATACAACTTTTTCTTATACAATGTTTCTCTGTTCATTAAAATAAAGGTAAAATTAATGTTCTCTTCATTTCGTGATATACTGTATATAAAATCGTAATTCTGAATATGGCTGACGAGTTTTCAGGATAAGCAGTAGTTTTTATCTTTATAAAAACTGTGTTGAATAACTTTTTGTCAGAACATCAAAAATAAAAAAGTTTTCAAGTATAGTTAACTCCATCCGCATATGCATGTTCTAAACCAAGAAGTAATATCTTCAAATCACGTAAATTTCTTTTTATGTGAGGATGGCAATATTGGCAACACCTAGTATGGCGTAGTCATAGTACCCTATTATACAGGGTGCGCCACTTAAAACTCCCCAGACTCATAACTTTCTTATTTTTTAAGCAACGACATGTTGGACACATCAAATTGTAGATATTTTTAAAGCCTTTAAACATACGTACAGGGAGATTTTTTAAAAAAACCAGTTTGGAATCGAAGAGAGTGTTTTTTACTTCTTTCTCTAAAACCAAAAAAGAATTTCGAATATGACGTAATAACATAAATTGAGGCTAATTAAAACCTTTATAAGAAAACATTAACACAGTTTATGTACAGGGTGAGGTAAAAAAATATTCAAGGAAATTAATTTTTCTCTTCGTAGCAATTTTTGAAAGAATTTTTTTTAATCTCCCCTGTATGTATGTTTAAAGGCTTTAAAAATATCTACAATTTGATGTGTCCAACATGATCGTCGCTTAAAAAATAAGAAAATTACGAGTATGGGGAGTCATAAGTGGCGCACCCTGTATATTATTGAGTTTTTCAAAAATTGTTTTATCATGATTTATTAGATTATTTAGAATTATAGGAACCATATGCTCTAAACTACACAAATTTGTCTAAATTGTTACAATAGGTAGGTACTTTAGGTACTAATTTAATGATGCTGTTCTTTTTCAGTTTATTAAATACTCTAAAGTCGGTATCAATTCTTTTTTCTTAAAAAAAAATAGTGGCTAGATGAAGTTACTTGAAGTTTAACTTTAAGTATATTTTCCGTTACTTCGTGCTCCAGTGTTTTAAAATGTTTTGACTGACCTCTAAGGGAGAAGAATTGTGTTCCTAGACTTACCTTACCTCTTACTCATATTTCTTTCCTGTGTGATAATGTACGGGTATTAGTTTAATTTGTTATTGTTACTATTTTTACCCTCTGTTGATTGTGATTGGCTATATGGATCAACTCCTAAAGCTATTAAACAAAAAAAAGGTGCTGGTCTTACATTACGATCTGAAAACTTGTAAGAAATGGTGATAGAACTTCAGATAAAATTATCGTTGACACAAAATACAACTAAAAAATTTTATTTCATAATTGTAGTGACATTATATTATTATTACTAAGTAATAATATTACTAATAAAAATTAAATCAATGAACTTGTCCGTATTAATAAAGTTTAAACGTGTTGGTAAAATAATTCTAAAAAATAAACATATTTCATAGATATGTAAATTTCTAGCAAAATAAAATAACCTTCCCAAAGTTAAAATCCTTTCAGTTGCCTACAGATTATTTGTTTAATGCTATCAAATTAATGCCAAATAAATAATAATAATAAAGTAATTAATAAGGTGAATGACATGTATGTATATTTCGTAAATTCGTTAGTTTGACCCTGCAATACAAGGAAAACTGCGAGTTTGATAGCATGCTTTACTTTTCCATTTGAAATCGAGTATACCTGTATAAATCGAAAATATGGAAATTTAAATAAATGTTTTACTATAGGTACAGTTATCCTATCCCTTTATAATTTAAAGTGATTAAATAAAATGTATGTGTTACTTTAAAGAAAGTATAATGGACAGCACCACTGCACCTAGCTATAGTAAGTGTTTATAAAATTGTTTTAAAATCACTACAACGTTAACCATTTATTTATACACATTATAGATTAGGAATAAATTGCACCAATACAAAACAAACCCTTCTAAATAAATCTGCACTTCATATTCTAATTAAGTATTTCATTATTTGTGTAGAACTGTACGTAATATACATACATATTTCACTAATTAATTAAAAAAAACACTAACAACGTATAAAAATTCTAAACAACGCCAGCATAATAGAATTTTTTAACCACTTTTATTGCTACGTTATGAATTTAAATAAATATTAACACACAAATTAATTTTCGTTGTAAAAGCAAATCAACTACGCAATTTATAAAACAATCCAAACAAACAGATGCTTTCTTAGTAAACTGACCAAGAAGTAAACATAATCCGCAATATGTATAATAGAGCGAGACAGAAAGAACATCGAACCGAATAATCCCGAACGTAAAGCCTTGAATTTATAAAATGAGCTTCATACTTGTGCCGCCGCAGCGCTGATGGTTCAAATTAATTGCGTGCCATAGTACTGTGTGTATCGACAACACGAACTGGGCCAAAATATGGCGAAATTTACACAAAATTTACAATTTGCGTTTTTAAGCATGCGTGTTACGTAAATAGTCAATTGAAGATACAAAAAATTGTGGAACCGAGTGTAAGGTTCCATAATTTGCAGGTTCCATAGCTTAGTCGTATTCACACACAAAGTTCCACAGTTAATGTGCTACATACACACCTACACACACACATTCACACACACGCACCGACAGACATCATTCGGAAAATAATCAGAATAATTTCAGAAGGGTTCAAGACGTATATATCAATCAAAATCTCGAGGTCGAAAAAAATCACGATTACTATCTTTCTTATATTAGGTATAAGAAAGTAAAAATGATATTATTTCATTTCAAGGACAATGTCACACTTTAAAAATTTACTTATATTTGAAAATAAGTTGTTGTCGATACACGTGGTATGAATTTTATTTAATCACAGCTTGGAGAATCACACACATAATCGTTTTGTGTCATTTCAATCCATCTGGATGTAAATGGCAGTAAAGGTCAATATCACCCACAACAGAATTCAATAAAAATACTGAAAAGTATGAGACCTAACATAGTATTCTGATTCATCCAACAACTCAAAACATTAAACTATATGATTACGCCGCCAATGTGCTGTGTAAAGTTGATATATGGAACTAGAATAGTACGAGAAGGGCTGTGAATATCCAAGAAAGTTCTAGACCATACCAGTGGCGTGTTCTTCATGGAAGCTAGAGAAGCACAGTTTCCCATACAAGAAAAATAAAATAATAAAACAATAAAATATTTTATTCTTTTCTTATTAGTCCTAATTTATTTTTTCGACAGCGCTTACGAACTCGACATGTGTCAAAACAAATGTTTTAAAATGCGTTAAGTTACAGAGTTGCAATGCATTAGGTTTCCACCTTCAGAATGCCGATTCCGTTCGATCGGCTCCGAAATGAGTTCCTCGAGTGTAAGCTGTTTTATTACAGCCTACTTAAATACGGTAAATGTGTAATGTTTTGTAAGTAAACGTGAGCGTATATTATGATGTATAATCGAGACGTTTAATTTATTTATTTTAAAGTGTTTTTTTGATGGTAGCTCCGCATTATTATTGTTTATATTGACTTTGAATATTGAAATTATTTATTGTTTAAAATATAGTGCAATTATAATCACGAGAAACGTTAAAAGCAAACCTAAAAATAATGTTGATGGAAGCTCTAGGCTAGACAGCGTAATGGAGACACCGAGTCTTTCAACTTAGTTCTGAAACGACGGAAGCTATATTATGTGAATGTGATGTGTGCAACAAAGTTAACCAAACAGACTAAATCATATGTGACATTCCAAACGGAAAATTACAAAAAATGTGAATGGCTCACTGGTTGCAACACTAAGTTCCTTTTATTTTGCTGGTCATATCTACTTTTTTTCAAATGAAAAGAACTTGTGGAACAAAAATGAATTTTCAGATTTAAATAATTTGCACAAATTAATAAAAAAACCTTTCGATAAAATACGAATAGAGTATACTTTGGACAATCAATTGAGAATAAGCCATGAACAACGTAATCAAGAAGTACAAATAATCGCGAAAGATTTGTGGATGTGGTGCGTTTTCTATGTAAATATGAGTTTGGTTTTCGAAGTCATGATGAATCGGAAAATTCTTCAAATAGAGGGAATTATGTGGATTTCATTTAGAGCATGCTTTGGACAATCAACTGAGAATAAGCCATGAACAACGTAACTAAGGAGTACGAGAAATCGCGAAGATTTGTGGATGTGGTGCGTTTTCTAGGTAAACATGAGCTTGGTTTTCGAAGTCACGATGAATCGGAAAATTCTTCAAATAGGGGAATTGTGTGGATTTTATTAATTGGCTGGCAATATATGATGAAACATTGCAGTTCCATTTAGCAAATTAAACAACATTTAAAGGCACTTCCAATCTTATACAAAATGATTTAATTTCGTGTGTAGGAGGTTGTATTAAAGAAAATATGTGGCGAAATAGAAGAGACTTCGTTTATTGCAATAATTATACTAGATGAAACTACTGACGTTAGAAATATGTGCCAGTTTCGAAGGTTGTACGTTAGGTTACAAAAAAAAGTGATACTAAAGAACGTTTTTTAGGATTTTTAGACGTTTCCATGAAAAGAACAGCAAATGCTCTTTATGACATTGTGGAATTTAATAGCTGCTAAATTTAATTGTGCTTCAAAAGTAGTCGCGCAAAGTTACGAAGGAGCGGCAGTAATAGCAGGGGAATTAGGGGGACAACAGACTAAAGTAAGATAAACTTACCCAAATACATTTGTTAAACACTGTATGGCGCATCGATTAAATTTAGTGCTACAGCAATCTGTAAGCAGTATCAAGGAATGCAACGTGTTTTTTCTACCTTAAGCGGCTACTTTAGAGTCAACAAATTTTAATGCCCATACTAGTACAATTCCGGAAGGTGTTCTTGATTCTTTGAAAAAGAATTTTTTTCAGAATATTTTGATTTTCCTGCAATGCGATTCGAGGTTTTTAATACATGGGAAGGTAAAAATAAAAATATTGTTTGTGACCTATGGAAATCCCTCAATGATTTTGGACTAAATCAAAGATTGACTAATCTAGCACTGTTATCCAGAAAATTAACTAATCCAGGAAATGTCACTAGAGCAAATGTTTTATGATGACATCATTGATGAATTTGCAAAGAAAGCCGGAGAATCCCGCTAAATTTTAAATAAGCTAGGTATTTATTTTGTAACAGCTTCCCCGTTTATAAAAGTCAGAGACGCCACTGGACAATACATGGATGCATATACGGTGGTTCGAAGAGTCAGTCTCAGTTTGGATTTGTACGAGTAGGTTAGAGACTAAAGTGCAAATACGAAACAATATTTTTCAAAAGATCACCAGCGGCGATTGAATTGAGCACCTTAAAATTTAGGGTTCTAAAAAATTGTTTTACGGATTAATATTCACAGGAATATTTTTTTAAATTTTGCCTACAAGAGATTTCGGTGTGTTTTAAAACAACATGCTTGCAACGTTTGCTTCATATAAAACTTGAAATTCGTTAAAAGACAATGTTTTTTGCATTGTTAATATTAATTATTTACAGTCCTATTATTAAATTTATACTAGAAAAAATTCTAACCTTTTACTTTAATGAACTGTTTACTTTCTCAAATTCGCATTTTCCTCGAAAAAACCTGGCGTATTTTAAATTGTGTTAGTTCCTGGTTGCCCACCCTGTAAATATTTTTTTAGAGTAATAACGGTGGATAAAAAATAGTTCCCTGTCAATTTTATTTAACGAAATACCTTTCCTCCACGATTAAAACTATAGATTAGACCGAGTATCACTAGAAACAGAACATACATTATTGACAGGGATTGTAATGAATGACGCTCAAGTGACTGGTAAATGTTTTTCTAGAAGTTTATTTTCATTATTTACTAATCAGTAACGATTGAGCCAGGCGTACTTCCCCGAGTAAGCACATCGATTAGCTTTTCTGAACTTCAACTAAAATGTACTCAACTAACTGTAAACTTCAACAATTTAAAGGGTCAGCATTTTGCTTAAATTAATATAGTAGAATTGATACTATTAAGCTCCTGTTGGTATTTTTTGCATCTCTTTCCTCATATACAAATAAATGAGATAATGAGAACGTAAACGATATCGGCTAATAATTTTTTATGAAAATCAAACATAATCTTTTAGTTTTAAATATATGAAAGAAATTTGCTTTTTAATGTTTCAAAAAATATTTTATTAGAAACTCTACACGTGTTTCGGCTTTTTAGGCCTTTGTCAAGAGTACAGGGAGAACAGTAAAATTTGTGTCCATTGCTTATATAACCACATCTGGTACCTACTATAAAACTGTTGTAAAATATGTTTTTATAAGTTGAATATTACTTTATTTTTTAAATCTAAATTATTTTATTTAAAATATGGTGGCCAGTAAAAATTTGTTGTTCATTCGTTAAGTTTTTGTTATATTTTTTTAACAGCTTTACTTATTTCTAATTGTTCTAATAGATCAAGTTTCTTTCCTTTCTTTTCTGAATATATAGCTAAATGGAGTAATTTGACATTATTTAAATCTATAGAATGACTGTTTTCTATACAATGTGTTGACATGCCCGTACTATATACATTGTTTACAATAGATTTCCTGTGTTCATCGAATCGCTTCTTTACATTTCGTCCAGTTTGTCCAATGTATATAGCATCACAGTCACTACATTTTAACTCATATACTCCTGTTTTTTGTAGTTTTTCAGTTTTGTCTTTATTATTAATTAATATTTTACCTAAATTATTTTTATTTACTGAAATTGTTCTACATCCTAGTTTATTCAGTTTATTACTAACAATATTGCTGATCTTAGGCCTATAATTAATACATTTATATCTTTTCTTGCATTCCTGAGAAGAAGCGGCATAAAACTCTTTACGTAAAGTTTTCTTTTGTTTGTTTTTTATTAGTTTATCTATTAGGTTTTCTTTATAGCCATTGTTTTTCGCAATTTGTTTGATTACGTTAACTTCTTTTTAAAATTCTCTTCGCTTAGTGGAAATGCTAATAGACGATGTATGTAGCTGTGGAATGGTGCCATTTTTATGTGCAATGATTGTTTAGATTTACTATGAATTATTGTATCTGTGCAAGTAGGTTTACGATAAATGTCAAACTCTAATCTATTATTGATATTTTTTATATTAATGTCTAAAAAGTTTAAACCCTCGTCATTTTCCATTTCTAATGTGAATTTTCTGATTAAGTGAATTTATAAGACCTAAGAATTTATTTAATTGCCTTTCCGTACCTTTCCAAATTCAAAACACATACATCATCTACATAACGGGTCCAGAAAAATATGTTTTCAACTAAAACGTTTTTTGTATTAAACAGTACATTTTCAAAATCGGACATAAAAATTTCAGCTAGTAAGGGAGATATGGGTGAACCCATTGGTAATCCGTCCAATAATTTATAAATTTCCCCGTTAAATTTAAAATAATTTTGGTTAGTACAATTTTTAATCATTAAATTTAGTTGGTTTTTAATGTCACTGTCAATAATGGAGTTATTTAGAAGTTTGTCTATTGTTTTAAATAAAGTCTTCTAAATTCACTTAATCAGATAATTCAATTCACATTAGAAATGGAAAATGACGAGGGTTTAAACTTTTTTAGACATTAATATAAAAAATATCAATAATAGATTAGAGTTTGACATTTATCGTAAACCTACTTTCACAGATATAATAATTCATAGTAAATCTAAACAATCATTGCACATAAAAATGGCACCATTCCACAGCTACATACATCGTCTATTAGCATTTCCACTAAGCGAAGAGAATTTTAAAAAAGAAGTTAACGTAATCAAACAAATTGCGAAAAACAATGGCTATAAAGAAAACCTAATAGATAAACTAATAAAAAACAAACAAAAGAAAACTTTACGTAAAGAGTTTTATGCCGCTTCTTCTCAGGAATGCAAGAAAAGATATAAATGTATTAATTATAGGCCTAAGATCAGCAATATTGTTAGTAATAAACTGAATAAACTAGGATGTAGAACAATTTCAGTAAATAAAAATAATTTAGGTAAAATATTAATTAATAATAAAGACAAAACTGAAAAACTACAAAAAACAGGAGTATATGAGTTAAAAATGTAGTGACTGTGATGCTATATACATTGGACAAACTGGACGAAATGTAAAGAAGCGATTCGATGAACACAGGAAATCTATTGTAAACAATGTATATAGTACGGGCATGTCAACACATTGTATAGAAAACAGTCATTCTATAGATTTAAATAATGTCAAATTATTCCATTTAGCTATATATTCAGAAAAGAAAGGAAAGAAACTTGATCTATTAGAACAATTAGAAATAAGTAAAGCTGTTAAAAAAAATATAACAAAAACTTAACGAATGAACAACAAATTTTTACTGGCCACCATATTTTAAATAAAATAATTTAGATTTAAAAAATAAAGTAATATTCAACTTATAAAAACATATTTTACAACAGTTTTATAGTAGGTACCAGATGTGGTTATATAAGCAATGGACACAAATTTTACTGTTCAGTATTCCCTGTACTCTTGACAAAGGCCTAAAAAAGCCGAAACACGTGTAGAGTTTCTAATAAAATATTTTTGAAACATTAAAAAGCAAATTTCTTTCATATACTTAAAATATTTAATAATGTTTCACAAGGAGCCAACCGCAGAATCAGTTCAGTGTATCTTTTAGTTGTTTAAACGTTAATATTCTAGATAAGTAATGGTATAAAACAACACCCCAAATACTAGAAATATGATATTATTTCGTTAAGAACGTTATAAAATCTTTCCTTTTTTAATTACATAATTAATCAAAAACACCCTTTGACTGTCCTTTTAATTTCATGGGCTCAGTTTGTTTCCAGGAATATAGGTACTATACTTTTTGGACTTTATTAGTTATATAATTTATGTGTTGCACTGTTGCTCAGTGGTAGAATTATGATCTACATCAATATTACAGATTCCCGTTACAGCGTATGTACACTTATTTGGGTGTCCATAGCATTTTGTCAAGTAATAATACCAATCCACAGTACAAGTACCTATCTTAATGTTTTTTTAACCCATTCGGGTGTATAAATATTTTTATCAAATATTGTCATCTAGTAATACTCCTTGTTCGCGTCGCATAGGTGTTTCATTTATAAATGGAAAACCAGCTTAGAAGTCAGCACTTATTGTGTATCGTGCCCTGACGCACCATTCTTGTTTTGAATGCTTCGAATCTGTTGAAAATCCTAATAAATAGATTTATCTTCGATTTGTTTTTTAAACTATTTTTGTGCCCAATTGGGTAAACAATGTCAAATTAACATATTATTCCTTTGGTTCTAAATGGTGAATAGGTCCAAAAACTATTCTTAGATCCACGTAAAGAGGGATTTTTAAACCTAATACTATATTCCGAAAAACTTGTGAGCGACCGAAAACTACATTATTTACGTATGTAGTGTCGTAGGGCGGGATATCGTTTGGACTCCTACATACTTATTGTTCAGTTCAGTTTGAAAACACTCTAGTTAGAGATCTGTTGTATACATGGCAAGTATAAAGATATTTCTTATTTATTCGATGTTTTCTGTTTAGCGTAGTGCGTTAGTGTACATAAAAATAGCGAGATAGTCCGCGTTTTCATAAATAGTGGTGTTGTGTGTTGTTATGTAAACTGTGGGACTGTCATACGTGAATCTAGTCCAATTATTAGTAAATCCGCTGTGATATTGATTTACCAAATGTTGATAGGTGGAGACAAACAAAGGCAGTGAAACAGGAAAGAGCTGTTGTGTAAAGAAGTTTACAAGGTAAATACTGTTTACTTATTGTCTGTCCCTGTTTTTTAATGTACTCCTGTTATCTACGTCATGACTTTCAAATTTCTTAGTCTACTCATAATATTTGCGGCATTGGTGTCGCCGTTAATAATAATAATAATAACCTTTATTCACCGTCAGAGATATATAATTTTTTTTATGTAATTTGGAAGGTCATTGACATATATGATGAATAATAATTGACTTAAAGCAGAGCCTTGAGGAACATCAACTTTAACATTACGAATAGTTGAATTTTTTGGTGTTACAGTTAACTGTTAAATTATTACATCAATCTAATCCTTAGAGTTTGAAATATTAAGAAAATGTTAAAGTAACAACCAACTAACTACTGTAACTAGAGCAACATTTAGTCTTACACCACTGTATATTGAGGGGACACTTGGACTAGAAGAGTGAAAATATGAAAGTTGCATGAAAGCCGATAATAAAAGACACTGCCAATCAGGGCTGATCCAAATATCTGATATATTATTGCTTAATATCTATTTTGTAGAAAAAAAATTAATAAAAAATTATTGTGTATTACATAAGCATTCTTTGAAACCTAACATGATAATAATAATAAATATCTACAGTTTTATATATTTTATAATGGTATTGTTATCTGAATGCGCTAGTATAGATGTTTTCGATACCTGTATAATAAATAGAAAACAATACCTCCATTAAATTTTATCACAGAAACTATTAAATTAACTGCCAAATTTAGTAGCAAGCAGTGCTGTTGGTGTTAGAAGCAAAAAAAATATTGAGTTTAAAAAAAATATTGATTTACCAAAACAAAAATGTTTACACTTATAAAATGATTTCTTCCAGTTAAAATACAAAAACGAAAACCCCCAGGCCCAATATATATCTACTTTCTTTCTTCCTGTACTCTTCTTGTTTTGTATTGTAATTGGAGGAAATCATTTCTTAAGTGTAAAAATATTCCATTTTGGTGGGTCAGTATTTTTTAATCTCAATATTTTTTTTATTTCTAATACCAAGAACACTGTAATTTAATTCAATGCAATATTAATAGATTGTGTAGTTGTTTTAATAATTTCTATGACTAAATGTATTGGACGTATTGTTTTTGATTTATTATAAACTAAAACTTTTACACTAGCGGAGTCAGATAAGAATGACAGTGTAAAATATAAAAAACTATAAACATATTTATTGTCATTATCATGTTAGGTTTGAAAGAGTACTTATGTAATACCCAAAAATTATTTTGTTTAGAAATGACTACCCTGTTCCAGTATACCTATCCATAATTACTTATATGGATATATGGACATATGGACCGTTTTAGTTGGAGAGGACACTGAAAGTCTTTTTTATAACTCTGCATTGGCTTTTTGAATTTTAAGAACAACTGTGGACATCATGTTCCTGGAATAACTGAATTATTTTAAGATCTAACGAGGGAAAAAGGAGAGTCGCTTAGATGATAAGAAGTAATTTCTCATTGTTCCATATAACAGTTACTACTATGAAGTAGCTGGCAGTGCTAAACAGAGCACTAATGAAATATTGAGACAAATTCAAGGTTCAATGAAAAGAGGAAATTGAACGCTAAACAAACACTATCATACAGTGAGAGTCATATTTCTATTCTATTTTTGAATGTATGAAATAGAAACGATAACGCTTACTAATGTTTTATATAATTGAGGTATTAGGACGTGGGTATTTCAGAAAGCAATCAGTCTCTTCGCAGAAGAAGTTGATCGTTTTCAAGGAGTATTATATATCGTGGACTAAGTGCTGCATATTTTCGGGAAGCAATCGTTTTTTTTATTTATTATTACCAAAGCATTTTCTGTTTCCAAAAATATATCAACGTTATTTCTAATTCTAAGTGAAGATTACTAAGTTTTAATTGTAACAAAGATATATAAAGGTCGTTTAAAAAATATTCACCAACTTTTTCTTTATTACTTGTTTAATCATGGCCTATTTCCGCTACCAACAACAAGCACCGTTGCCGCTCAATAGTGCTTTTGTAATCACTGCCACTCCCAATCTAGAAATTTATTCGAATCCTCACTTTGTTGTGGGAAAGAGATCTTTGATGTGCTCACACTGCAGATACATGACATCCACAGTATTACTTCTCCTCTAAAAAATTACGATGTGGTGAGGTCCATTAATCAATCTACTTGGTTGGACCACGATTTGACCCTTGGATGGATGAACTGATGCCACTGAGCCGATAATTTCTTAATTAAATATGTGCATGATATTTATTTTTTATTATTGGAAAATTTTTTATTAAATTTTTATCTAATTTTTATTATTATATGGCTCTTAAAAGTTGCAGACATTTTGGTAGCTGGACCAGTTAAATCTGGTGACCTTCAGTAAAAATATCCTGACGACTCTTCTTTACATAAGAACATTATTATTATTATAAATATGTGTAATACTGAGCGAGTTTTGAAATCATCGACGACTTCACACGAAGTACTGTTATTTCACTATCACTCGAGGAGGCAGAACACAAGCTGCCTCTCATTCCTGAATGATAAATTGATTTGATACTCTGCATATTTCTAAATGTGACAAAATGCATTATAATTTATAACTCTATGTTTCATTATATTAAACCGTAGAATTACACGGTAAAAACTATTTTCTTTCTGTTCACAGTGACATAAGGGGTAAGTGCTTACCGTGACACGATTGTAATACAGCTAATGTAAATGATGCAGATATACTTGTTTGGACATATCTGACATCTATAAAATGTTTTCCTACCAAGTAGTGGAGGTGTTTCATATAACACTTTGGTTGCAGTGCATGCAGATCTGACGGCGATAACAGTTTTACGTGGCAGTAAGACTTTAAACGAACATTTTCAAACTTATCCGCAAGAAGTTTGTAGGTATGAAAATGTATTTAAATATGGACATATTTTTAAACCTGAAGAAAATGTTGCGCACACTCAACACAACATATTTTCACTTTTGATGATTGGTAAAAAGAAGCAGAGTAGGTAATTACTTTTTCGCATAAATGAATAAAAATGTAAATGCCGAATTTATTAAATCAGATTAGGATTAAATAAAGTGATAGCAGCATATATTCCACCTAATTTTTTAAAACGTTTGTTTTAGCTCATAGTTCCCTTGGTCTAACCACGCCCCTTTTAAAATGTTGCCATACTGGGCGAGAGAAATAATGAAATAAATGTATGTAAAGTTATAAATAGTTTGCTGCCCGTCATCATATAAACAAATTAATGATTCAATTTTAAATAAATAGGTGAAAATCGATTTAGAAAATGAATATTTATTTAAATTTAGCGCATAAAACTAGCCGTTGCATGATACTACGATACGAAAAAGTGCAAGGTCGACTCGGTCGTTGTGTTTTAAGAAGTTTGTAGGTTAGATATGTTCTGAATGATAAATAAATAAGTCAACAGAAAATCTATTTCTGTGACTTATTTAACATACATTTACACTAAGTTGGAACTGTTGAAGTTAAGTGAATTAGTGCAGCGTATTTGTTATTATTTTTAGGTTATTCAGTATGCATAAATCCAGTTTGGTCCCTTTGCATTCATTCTTTCCAATCAAAAATAGGTGAGTAACTGATTTATTATATATTTATTTATGTAATTATTCCAAAGGTATAAAATTTGATGAAATTAAAGCACTTTTTAATTCAGAATGATGGACAATTAATGGCGTTTATATAATATTATGACCATTTAATAGAACAAACAAAATCCAAGAATATATCAAAATGTATTATTTTAAATTTGACCTCTTTGCTCTATAAATATCATTAAAAAAAATGCACCTTGCTCTTTGTCTAAGTACGCTGTATGTAATATATTTTCCAGGGGCACTTAAATTATTGTAGTACTTTATTTGAAACGTCTTTTATATATAAACACATTTTCTTGAATAAAAAAAGTCTAATCGTAACAAATGAGATGTTAGTTTCCTAAAAAAATTATCCTAAATCTGGACCTGAATGCCCATGAAATTATAAAGACATTATTATCCACTAAAACACAAAAGTACCTCTCAAAATGTTAATTAAGATTTATATAGTATGTAGCACAGGAAGTACTGTTAAAGTATTAAATGATGTATTTTTATTTAGGTATTAGGAACTTCCAAGGGCAATGATTTTTAAATTTATTGGAACAATTACAACCAGCATTGGAACGACCAACAAAGAGAAGTTGTGCCTCAAATTTTGCAAATTTTAATCGGTTTATGGTTTATGGCACACGGTGTTTTCAGAATGTTCTTCGAGACATCACACACATTAATGAATCAGGTAGCAGTTGAATAATTAAAAGATGCACATCATCATATAAAGTATTCTCAAGAAGATCAACATGAAATGAGTAATATTAGAGGGTTTTCACAACATCAAGTCACAGCTGGATGCAACTGCTGTCAAAGATTTATATTACAATTTAATATTATTACACTGAACTGATTCTGCGGTTGGCTCCTTGTGAAACATTATTAAATATTTTAAATATATGAAAGAAATTTGCTTATTATTTGCACAGATACAATAATTAATAGTAAATCTAAACAATCATTGCAAATAAAAATGGCACCATTCCTCAGCTACATACATCGTCTATTAACATTTCCATTAAGCGAAGAGAATTTTAAAAAAGAAGTTAATGTAATCAAAGAAATTGCGAAAAACAATGGCTACGAAGAAAACCTAATAGATAAACTAATAAAAAACAAACAAAAGAAAACTTTACGTAAAGAGTTTCATGCCGCTTCTTCTCAGGAATGCAATAAGAGATATAAATGTATTAATTATAGGCCTAAGATCATCAATAGAGTTAGTAATAAACTGAATAAACTGGGATGTAGAACAATTTCAGTAAATAAAAATAATTTAGGTAAAATGTTAATTAATAATAAAGACAAAACTGAAAAACTACAAAAAACAGGAGTATATGAGTTAAAATGTAGTGACTGTGATGCTATATACATTGGACAAACTGGATGAAATGTAAAAAAAGCGAGTCGAGGAACACAGGAAATCTATTGTAAACAACGTATATAGTACGGGCATGTCAACACATTGTATAGAAAACAGTCATTTTATAGATTTAAATAACGTCAAATTACTCCATTCGGAAAAGAAAGGAAAGAAACTTGATTTATTAGAACAATTAGAAATAAGTAAGGCTGTTAAAAACAATAAAAATTTAACGAATGAACAACAAATTTTTACCATATTTTAAAAAAAAATAATTTAGATTTAAAAAATAAAGTAATATTCAACTTATAAAAACGTATTTTACAATAGTTTTATAGTAGTATATATATATATATATATATATATATATATATATATATATATATATATATATATATATATATATATATATATATATATATATATATTATCACTTTTAGCAATGTTATTAATTAATTTAAAAAGTTTAATAAATATAGTAGCATGCATACATTTAAAAATGAACAATTTCAGAAAACAATTTTAATTTAGTTGTTAACATATGTGTAGAATAATTAAGTATTCATTGTTCATATAAAAAGATAGTTAGTTGTAAGGTATTTGCAAAGCCAAATTGGCCATAAAAATTAATGAAAAACAAATAAAAAACAAGAAAAAGGTGTCAAGTCGAAGTCCTGGATCTCCACTGGCAGAGCTGACGAGAGACCTATTGTGTATTTCCTGCCATCGAAAAGGTGTCACCAATGTAGTCCCATATAAAAATTTCACTTCAATTAACTCCAGTAGTATTAAAAGTTGCATAATTTCAGGGGAAAGATTTCACCTATAAAAGAGACAATTGTTATAGTATAAACTTTTAAAAGGGGAAATTTATGAAAATCTAGTGTAGAGTCAATGTAATTGAACTTTATACAAAAGTTAAATAAGCAACAATCAATAAACAGGGGAAAATATTGTAAATTATCTTAAAACTTTCATAACGAAACATAAAAAGTGCATGGTCTGTAAAAGTGAATATAAACTGAAATAAAACTTACCAAACAGGGGTGCAGTAATGTGTTTAGATCAATGCCATAATAATTTTTCCAATATTGGGGTTGAAACATAAACATTTCTTGATTTTTGTATGTGTGACAGCATAGTTGAACTATATTTTCATAAAAAACTAAACAGGAAATCCATTGATGTGCAAAGATATGCCATGAGGACAAAGGAGAAACTCAGTGCTTCGTATGTGAGTGGGGGTAGTTCAAGACACAGTGAAAGTGTGGTAAAAGGGGTGAAACCAATTTCGACAGCCTACAAAATGTACAAACAAAAATATTAGTTTTGAGTAAAGATATGTTAACCTAGATATAAAAAGATTTGTTATCAGTAGTTATTTAGTTCTAGTTATATAAAAAGGAGTTTGTTTAAAATGATAGGGCACTCGTTAAGAAAAAGTTTTAAAATGAGATGTGAAAGATAAAAATTTTTATACTGAACGTAACACATGCAAATTTACAGAAAATTCTCAGGAAAGTATCAAGAAAAAGAATACTGTTTTAAAAAAGCAACAAAAAAGTAGTATAAAAGTTTTTATTTTCAAAATTAAAAATATTTGACATTAAAAAATAATTTGTGACAACTAGTCAATTTTGAAATTTGGTGATTTTACTATATACAAAATTAAAGTAAGCAGAGAAAACAATGGATAGTGGGTTGTTATTGATAAAAAAGGAGGAGAGTTTTTTGAAAATGAAGAAAGAATCGAAAAAATTAAAGAGAAGAGAGACGAATAAAATAAAGGTTAGGAGTAAAATATGGTAAATAGAAGCTTGTAAATTAAGATTCAAGCCAGAGAATTAAATAAAAGAAACAGTAAAAAAGTTTGTAAGTACTTACCAGTTATAAAAAATCCAGCTACACAAAACACAAAATTAAAGTAAATAACTATACAAGCATATCAGGAAATTGGAGCGGCCATATCCAAACATTAAACAGCTGAGAAGAAACGACAGGTCGGCCAACCGCCAGGATAAAAATATAAGGTAAAATCTCGAGATTTTAAAATTTGGTGGGCTAATTTAAGTTAAGATTTGTAAATACATTTGTTAAAATTTTTAAAAAATATTTTATTAAAAACAAACTCCTAAATTGTTTTCTGAAAGTGTTTAGTTTTTTTTTTTATGTGTACTGATTTTGTGAATTTAAATTTTGAAAATATACTAACTAGAAAGAACAAAATTGAACCTGCATCCTGAGAGAGAGTAAAAGAAAATAAAAGTAAGTAAAAACTTGTAAATTAAAATATGAGCTAGTCTGGGTACACAAGGGCATAAATATAAAATAAATACAAATTTAAAATAAAGGCGCCAAGTTTCATAGATTTTAATAAAACACAAAATTTTCAATTCTATAACTATTTAATAAAAACAATTCAAAATTTTTACAAAATATATAAAAAAAAAAAAATACAATAAACCTTATTATCACAATAATATATATATATATATATATATATATATATATATATATATATATATATATATATATATATATATATATATATATATATATATATATATATGTATATATTAATTACAAAATGTAAATTTCTGTTATTACTATTAATCTCATTACCTAATAATTTATTATAATTCATGTAAATATTTTACTGGGGTGTTCTAAGATCTAATTAATGTCACTTTAACCCAATCTATCTATACGATAATACCTCCAAAAAGTTACATCTCAAATTGCACAAGTAAAAACTTTTATATCTTCTCAGTGATTTGAGATGTTTCACTGTAGCCCATTTCGCAACAATAATAGCAAGGTTGTACAAATTATTAAAACCAGTGGCATTTAAATTATAGAAAATTATTAATACAAAATTATCAATTAGTATAATATTATCTCTAATAGTTTTTTTTTGTTTGTTGTTACTATTACATTTATTGATTTCTCATGAACTGAAAAAATAATATAACTTTTGTTTTTACAGTTAATTGTTTAACAAAATTTGCATGGAAAATCAAAAAGACTCGTCACCTGAAATATGTTTGCGCTGTATCAAAAAAGAAAGTAAAAAAAATAAATTAAAACGAAGGACTACTTATGAAATGCCACAACTGTCTATGTGATAGTTCAAAGGACTAAGGACATACGTGGTGAAGTAGGGGAGGTTTACTACATTTTTAAATTACTGAACTTAGTAAATTTTTACAGAATTTTTTTTATGAACAGTCAAATAATATTTCAACATTTCAACAATATTTCAACTTGTGAGAAGACCAAATAAAAAAATTCTATTCACAATTTGAGAAGCTGAATGCTCCGTAAGGGTACATAATAATAATATTGTAGCAATTGCGTTAAATTGACACGATTAGAATAAAAAAAATTACCCCATACATTTATTATATATTTTTGTAAGTTAGACAAATAAAAATTAATGGTTATAACATTTTACTTACTTTATATAAATAATGCCTTGGTTTTTATAAGTGTATAAGTATAAGTAACTACTTCTCTTAACATCGTGAAATATTTTGATTAATATTTCACTTTTATTTATTACGGTTCTTGCATAAATTTGTTGTAAAATTTTATTGAATAACTTTCCAATTATTCCAGAAGTTTATGACGTAATCAGTCGATCATCTGTATTGTTCTTCTAGTTTCCCATCTTCCTTGTTGAAATTTTCTACTACACAAACAACTTTTAAAGTACAATGAAATAAAATAAAAATGGATTCCACATTATATCACTAAAAAATGATTTTATATTACGAAAAATTTAAAATATTTTAAAATTTGTAAACGTGCTAGGAAAAATTGACATAGGACAAACTGATTATATAAATAAAAACTGAACTGTTTCACGTACTCTATCTACACTTCTTGAATGTTAAATACATTTTTTAGAATCATTTTGTTATCAAATGACAATCTCTTCAACAGAGTTATAGGAATAGTGGTTTCTTTTTCCACTAATCTTAGTAACGAAAGTAAATTTCTTGCATAATTAATAAAAATCATGGAAAGTATTTTTTTAATTTAAGGAAACAACAAAGTATGCAAATTTCTAATAAAATAAAGTGATACGTTGGATCGAATTTTTTCAACTTACCTTGAGATCTCTCCCAGTAAAACTTATTATTCTTATTAATATTATAGATATGAAGATATGTTGAGGTTATGGAGGTTTTAATGTGAATGTGTGATATCGCATTAAAACCTCCTCAACATATCTTCATATTTATAGGTGCATGTAAATACATCAAAAATTACATTTTTGAAATACGTATCCATACTGTAATTTTTCTAAATACACATAAACATAACAAGTTTTTTAGATATGGATATCCTAAATACGAATTAAATCATGTTGCAGCTTTATTAACATATTTTTAGAAGTAACAAATAACAAATTTGTCACTCTGATATTTGACATAGTACTAAATCACTCCATAAACATATTTATGGATAAATAAATCAGCTTTAAAAATATACACGATATATATAAATAGTTAATCCGACTATTTGAGCAGGATCAAATTTTGGTTTTAAGTTGGTCTGTCAATTCAAAACAAAATATAGTTGATTGAATAATTTCTAATAAAATGTTTGTGATTGGATAAATTGTAATATGAATAATTCCCATTGAATTAAATAGTAAATCTGCATGTGGGTTAATCTAGGCGCTAAGTTTTATAACAAGATTTTAAGCTTAAGTCTGATTCTGCTTTGTGAATTCGATTTAAGTATATACGCTAAAATAAATCGTATCCTTATCGATACTTCTCTTCGAGTTGAGTCATAAGATGCGAGGAAAACAAAATACTTTGTTTCTGTGTATTCCTAAGAAAAAATACATCAAACGATTACTTATTTATTTATGGATGTACAGTTTATTATACAGGCTGTCTATTTTATAAGGGCCACCCCAGATATCTCGCGTAAATGTTTCAATAAAATTGTTTCCATTTTTTATGAGCTATATGACAGTAAAACAAAATTTGAATCCGTGGTCTACTTTGTATGATATGATCAAAAAAATAAAAAATGGAAATATTTCAAACGCTTATTTATATCTTCGTTATTTGAAAAGTTATGAAAAATAACAAAGACATGAAAGTTACTGATGATGTTTAGATACACAGTTGTGTGGTTCAATTATTTTCAAATCTCATTGTTTTTCGTGTGCTGCCTTAATTTGCGAGAAAATTTGCCGTTGCATTTTCTTTCACCTATAATCCTTTTGTTTTAAGAGATAGTGAAAAACAATTGAGATAAAAGTTTATTCTGATTGTAAAGGAAACACAACTGCTTTGCTCGAGTAATCCTAAATATTATCATTTTTAATGTGCACTGCTCTGCCGTTCAATAGTAAAACATAGTAACTAGAGTTACTTGAAAACTGAGTTATTTTACTATTGCGACTCTCATGGATGAGCTCTACTGGTAGCTATTAAGAAACTAAGATCGGAGCTATGGTTACTGGGTTATTAAAACATGGATTTTAGCATGTCGACTTACTAGAAATTTCGATTTAGCATGTAGGCTTACTGCCTAAATTTTGTATTTTGCTTTATAGATTTTGGCAGTTACCAACAAAAAAAGTAAACATATAGTGTTGCAAAAATTGTGTTTACTTATTAGCAATTAAATAATGAAGGAAGTTGATATACTATTTTTAGGTTTTTTAGAATACAATCGTAAAACCAAGTTGTCAAGTTGCCTTGTTTTCCATTTTAATTTTACAAAATAAAAATTGAAGGATACAGAAATAAAACAAGGAATGTCCGTTTTAGACAATTTTGTGATATATAGCGCAATCTGTAATATTATTTCAGCACTTTTACGCATCCAAATATCAAGGTTTAAAACTGGAAGGGTCCTATACTTTTCTACAGTAAAAGATTTGCTGAACATTCTTAAAAGTGGGAATGGACACGCGTATAAGCCATAAAACAAGGAATGTCCACAATAGTGGCATTTTGAAGTTCTGTAGTTGTTATTCAAATTTAGTGGCAGTTGGTTGTTGTTATTCGTCTATAACAGTATATAGAGGTTATATTAAAGTGTGAAAATGGAAACAGAAAATAATAAAGTGCAGCACAGTGCAAAGAAGAGAGGAAAGACGGGCAGAATGCAGGAAGTCATGAAGAAAATTCGATTAGCGTCTGACGAAAAAGATAATCCATGCTTTTGTAAGAGATTAAAATGTTTTGAGATGATAAACAAAAAAAGAACGCGCAGTTATTTTGTCTCATTTCAACAATCTGCGTACTAATAATAAACAAAATAGTTATCTTTGTGGTTTAATCTCAATCACACCTGTGCAAAGACGTAGAAATCGAAAACCTGAGCCAGAAGCGACATTCCATAATAGCGTTTTTTCATACAGATTTAGAGTTATAAGAAACAAAACAATAAAAAGAAATACTGATTTGTTTTAAGGCATAGCTACATTTACAAACATCTCTTAAAAACAAAGGCGTAGCCCCAGAAGATCAGAGGGGAAAACTGTCTTTAGTTAAAAAAAACTCTCGAATGCAACGTATGAACATGTTTTTAATCACATAAAAATCTTTCAAAAGAAGACTGTCGCATTACAGTCAGTACGATTTAAAAAAAACTGTATCTCCCTGAAGACTTGAATATTAAAACGATGTTTCGTCTTTTCAAGGAAAAATTTCCTGATATTGTAGTCTCGTATGAAATGTATCGTAATATTTTCAGCACACAATTTAATATAAGTTTTGGTTATCCCCGCTGCGACACTTGCAGCATTTGTGATAAATTTACTGATGAAATTAACAGACTAAAAATACAAGAAAATTCCGAAGCGACAAACAGGAAGCTACAAATTGAAAATGAACTGCATCTAAGGAAGGCGCAGACTTTTTATGACAGAAAGTGGTCTTCAAAGCAAAAGGCAAGAACTACCAATACTTTTCTAGCTATTGGAATAAACTACCAAAAGAATGTTTATCTACCAAATATACCAACAAATGACATTTGTTACCTCTGACAGCTATCAATGTACAGTTTTAATATACACATTCTATCTACTGACACATCATTCTTCTACACGAATTTCTTGCTAAGAAAGGGAGTGACGAAGTTTGTTCTTTTTTGTTCTATTTTATTATGAATCACGTTGGCCAAGGCATCAGACAATTGCAAGTATTTTGCGTTTCGTCAGGGGGAGCAAAACAAAAATTTTACTATGTTTCGACTCATGCATTTTTTAGTACATACCGTAAAAAGATTGGATTCCATCCATATTACATTCCCCGTTAGAAGACATTCATACCTAGAGTGCGATAAAAACATGGGGTTAGTGAATTTAAAAACCAGAATGGAGTTACCATCTGATAGGTACGATTTGTTAAGAAATTCACGAAAACATCCAACTCCATTTACCGTGATTAAAGTGGACCAGAGCATGGTCAAGGAGTGGACAAACTTTCTCAAGAGAAAATTTTTTTGGAAAGTCTCCTTTTCCAATACAACACGTAAAGGAACTTTATTGTTCAAAGAATACCCACGTTTGGTTTATTAGTATAACTTACAATGGCCATTTTCTTAGTAGCCCCGTAGTTAAAGGTTCAAGAAGGATGTCAGGAATTCCTTTATCAACGCAAATGAATTCGAGCTTCCTTCACAAAAATACAATGGTAAGGATTTTTATTATCACCTTTGGACTTTTACGTATATCTACTTCCTAAACATGATAATACGTTGAATATTTTCCTTCTTTGTTTCAGAACATCTCCCAATAAAAGAAGACAAATATTTAAATTTAATGAAGCTCAAGGAATTCTGTGAAAATCCTGAGGCTTCTGCTTTTTTACAGCGAGCTACTATGTGAGGCCTTCTAAAAATTAACGTTCCCTAGAGGACATTACCTATTTTGTTCTTATTTAAACCGCAGTGACCTCTTATTACTATTTTTTTTTACTAATAACTGTTTATTTTTGTAGTTTATGTTTATTGAAGAATAAAATGTTTTACTTCTGGCTACTTTTTTGTGTAAGTTTGCATTTTTTAGAATTATAATGTATGCAGTTATAAAAGAATAAAGTGAACAATATAGTTTTTCTAAGTTACGATATTTTGTGAAATTCCTGTACCCTTTAAATGAAGTAACTGGTGTTACTATTGTTAAACATTTGTACAGTGCAATTCAAAAAACTAACAGTAGTTAATAAACCTTTACTGGAGGTTGAAATCGAAGAAAAGAGTGAGGTAACTTATCTTGATCTACAAGAGTGTTAGTTTAGTTTATATGCTCAGATGTTCAATTTTTCACCATTCAGTTATTAGAAAACCTTGCGGTTGAGCACCAACGCAATTACATTCCGCACCAAGACGTGTTTTTGTGATTCAAGACTAATCAATTATTTTATATGAAAATTACTAGTCGTGACAAACATCTACTAATTCTGGATTTGGTACGTATTATTAGTTGTTTGAGTCAATTTGATGTTAATTCATGATAACACTGAACGAAATAAAACTTAACCGATTTCCGATTTTCAAAATCTTTATAGTTATATATTTTTACAAAATATGTAAAAACATGGCAATTGTTTCGCCTACACAGTGGCTTCATCGGATGTGAGTACAAGACTGATATTACAATGCAATAGGGTACAAATATAGGTTCAGTAAAGTTATGAAATAATCGTAAAAATAATTTTGAATAAATTGTAACTTAAAAAATGTGATTAAAAATGATAAATAATAAAATTAATTTATAAATAAGTAAATAAATGTAAAAATGTATAAATTACAATTTTAAAAAATAAAAAACAAATCCATCGATTTTAGACAGAATATTAAATCTTTAACTTGAAACAAATATGAAATATGAATTACTAAACTTGTTTTAATTGTAATTTACATATTTTTATTATTATTTACGTATTTACTTAATTAACTGTATTTATTTATCATTTTTAATTATACCTTTTTACATTTTATTTGTCCACTATTTTTGTTTATGTAACGAATGAAAAGTTTGTATAATTTTTTTGCTGGATACCCAACCTTTTGGAAGGTAAAGGCTTTTCTTGTCTCTGCTGACTGGATTATGTTACGGTGTCAACATTTTTAATAATATAGTCTTACGGCTTTAGGTGGGGTCTGGTTGAGTTTAGGTACGCCCGAATTTTAAAATTTTCTTTTTGACAATGAACGGTACATATTAAGAACACAATAAAAAAGAAAAACTGAGGATAAAACTTAAATTTTTAAGAAAAAAAATTAAAGCAGTTTCGGGACGTGTAGTGAAATGCTGGGCGTGGAAGAAGTAGTGAAATACAAAGAAAACGAAATGCAATTAATGTTACTATCGCTTCTCAACCCCTGACAGATCAATAGTGTAGAAAAAGTAAAAGTAAATTTATGAGAATGTATGTTTTTCAGGAATTTGTAAAATAATATTACGGAAACGGTCAGAAGCTGTAGTACCATAAATTTCAAACCACATGACATATAAATATATTCTGCAATGAATGGAGATTACATAACCCTAAGTCTCCTCAAAAATTGACTCAATCGCGACCGGTAACCATCAACTTAATTCGTGCACACACCAGTGCCAGGATCACGAAAATTTCGAAAATGGCTGACGGTTCTATGAGTATTGGGCGATACCTTTCCTAAAATGGCAGATGTGAATATCCCCTCCAACAATCTGTCCTAATTTCAGATTCTGGCAAAACATGATTTTTAATGTAAATCAAGAGTGTTGGCACTGCGATTAGGGATACAAATAATGAAGCCACGCTTAACTCTAATATCGTATATGCCCAAAATCCATTTTTGTTGCACAGTGCATCTTACATTATTCTTTTTTTTTTTTGTTATCACCGATTCATCTATCTGAATAATGGATTTTCATCCCCCCTATGAAAAATATAAAAAAAATTATTAAATAAGTACCATAATAATAAATGTTTACATTAAAGAAACAAATTGTCATGCTGTAACAACTTCCACTAACATGTGTTCCTTATAGAAATCGATATTGTTGATTAATATTCTCCGTTGTGATCCCAAGGACATTGCCACACAACCAACTCGACCTTCACACATCCAGGGCCATATAATATAAATTATTTGTCTTACAATGGAAATTGCCCCTTACTAACTGTGCTTGTTGTAAAATTCGCAAAAGCGTCTCATCATTATGAATCTTAATTGTCAAAATATCCAATATTTTTGTAACACCATCCATTTTAATGACACAAAATAACAAATTAAATAAGATAATACTGGCTAAATATTCAAAATACTGAAACAACACGTAATGAGAACATGCGTAATTGTCACTGTCATGAAAAATGACAATGCAAGCTTTATATGTCAATATAAGCAAGCACATGATGACGATCGTACTTATTGAACATGACTTCTTGTATATTTAAAGATGATTTTTAAAAATATCCTCACCTCAATCAATTCGTAAGTAACCGTAGAATACAATAATATTAAAATGAACAGAAAAATGTAGTTATCTTTATATATATAGTTATCTTATATTTTTTAGGCGTACTTAAATCCGGCTATCACCCTTTAGGTGTCCAGTTTAACACATATGTAAAATTTTTTAAATTTAAAATATTTACCCCACTTATTACATAATAAATTCCGTGTATTCCAAAGCACCTTAATTACCAAAAAAGTGAACTTTTTTTATTAAAGAAACTACGTTGATTATTGTTTTACGGCCTCCCTAACCTTCCATTGCTTTGGTTTGTTGCATGTGCAACTGTGAAATTCACCTTTAGGGACTTTACTAAAAATATTTATAGGTATGACACCCTGAATAGCCCTAAAGTTTGGTTATAGTAGGTGTAACTAACTTTGTTTTACAGATTTTTGTCATGTATGCCTTACAAAAGGTTATGTCTTTCTTTTAAGTAGTGGTCACAGGTATGTGAAACTTCTCATATGGTCCAAATCTTTCTTTTGGTTATATATTTACAATTAGTGATTTCCATTACTTTATAATGTTTGTATTTCTTGATTTACTAAGCGGTTGTTTATTATGTTTCAGCTTTCCAGTCTCTGACAAAATTGTACGTTCTCTAGAAATTAAGATACACATTTGTTTTCATTTTGATAACTAACTAGTTCATTCAATTATACTTTAGTTTTTAATGTATAACATTAGATTAGTAAGTAACCCATACTTACTTTGATGATTAAGCATTTCAATATTTCATTTAATTCAGTTTAGTTTATTTAACCAAATTTATTTCATTCTCTAATTTATGACATCAGCTGTCAAGCAGTATCGACCTCTAACACTGATCATGGATAATTAACGAGTATTGATTGACAGTTTAACTTCTTTCCTCTGTTTGGTTTGCATCTAAGCTCAGGTAACTAATAGATATTATTTATAAAAATAGTTATTGTAATTGTTAAACCATTTTCTTTATTAATTTCAGTAAAGTATTAATTTCAGTAAAGATTTTAAACTTATTTATGATTAAGTACTTTGTTGTTGACTACCTTTTTTATATATAAATATATTTGGTATTTTAAGATCTATTAGGTTGGCAACTCTGCCGCATTTCTTGTATTAATAAAGTTTACCTTATAACTATGGAGCTGAAAATACCATTCGATTTCAATTTCTGAACTGGTAAAGATTATAGTTACTCATCAATTCGGTTTATTTAATTATCTATTTTCGATTACCGTTCAATAAAAGTGCTTTTATCATCAAAGAGGTAATTGTTGTTTTATTTAGGGTTTATTGAAACATTTGATTAGAAATAGTAATTTTTAGAATTATTATTTTTTTTATTCGTTTTTTTCTGTTTCATTTTACATTTAAATATTCTAGTATTAACACCGTTTTATCATTTATTTTATCTTACTGCAATTCAGTTCATACCAGCAAAACTTAAAACTTAAAATACTATTAAAACTCCAGTTGTAAAACTCTAGTTAAAAATCTTGCATTTTGTAATGAAACTTATTGATTGTTTCGTATATCTATAAACCTACGTATCATCATTGGATATAAAACTGATGTATTGTTGTAAAACTTACAATGACTAATACAACTAAAAGATATAAGGCTCATCCGACGATCATAACTTCATTATCTATAATTTTTTTCATAATTATTTTTATAACTAATTATTCATGGGTCCTGTGATTTAGCAGTAATCTAAGTTAACCTCAACACTACTTACGGGACTGGATTGCATATAGGACCATACTAGATTTTGCCAAGGACTGGAGAGCGTCGCCAGATAGCATCGCTGGATAGTTACCCCGAGACAGAGAGATTTACCTGTCCCGAGACTTCCCTAGGCTTGGTGAGACCGTATCGAACGATTGTTTCACATTATTTAAATTTCTTGTTTCTCTGTTTTTATTTTGTACAATTCTTTTATCTCGATCACACTGTATGCTTTATTTAGATTTAAAAATTAAATTAAAATTTATTTTCGTAATTTAAAAATTTGTTTTGTGTACTATTTCAACTGATTATTAAAAATATACCTTCAATCACTTTTAATTGGTATTTTTATTTGTTTTCTATAAATAGGGTATGCCTATAGGAATCTGATTCTGTGTGGTGAGAGGATTTTAAACTTAACTCACTATAGATGGCGCCCATGGGTAACACTCAATATTTAATAGCCTATTTGTTACGCAGAAACCGGTTGCTAGTGACCTGTTAATCTGGAGGGAATTACTGTAACACCATAAGGAACTTTCCTACCCCACGACTCAAGCCTCCCGAATTAAACCAGTTAGCCGTTAGCACCAATGTTCTGTATACTTCTACACAAGTTCATTCTTAAGGAAGTACACGGCACAGGTTCTGGGAATGCCAGTAACAACTTTTTAAGACCTTCCTGGTTGCCCCTATAGATATAAAATTTGAGGTAGGATAATTCCCATGGAAGAACTTTTCTTCCATGGTTCAGAATATTGTATGTGATGATTCAATATATTAACATAACAATACAGAATCGTGTCTCTTATGAATTTTTACATATCGGCCGTAGCATCATTTTAAAAGACAGTATAAATTTATTTTTTTATTTATAAAGTATAATTTATAGAACAGTTACTGTCTGGTTTTGTTTCTAAGAAAGTAGCACAAAGAAATGTATATAGGTACAAACGTTGTGCATCAATGTTCCTTAAATCATTTTGTATTCATTTCAATATAGTTGGAAAACTGGTACAGATCCATTACGATTTCTTTCCAAATATTAAACATTCCATTAAAAATAACATTTGAACTAATCAAACAGTAGCTGATATTTTATTTAAATTAGTTATTAATTTGTTTGGTACAAATGAATATCGAAGCTGATTACTATAATGAACGGTTTCAAACGACCTATATCGTATTTGAATAATTAAATGTAGGTATAGTTTAAAACCGTGAAAGGGTGTTATAATGTCAATTATAATCAATTTAGAGCACTTCCAATTAAGATTAATTATTGTGGAGCGATGAAGTTGTAACTGTGTGGTTATTTACATACAAATTGCATACATGAATTTTTGCATGTTTTAAAACGGACACTATATGTATAGGGTAAATAAGCTAGTATTGACCAAAGGCCAACCAGGGTTTCTCATTTATGTTTGATTTTTAGCTTATTTCAAGTCAAAAAGTCGACATATTCTGATGATCTCATAATTCTCATAATTCGAGCCTGGCAAATCTAACTCTAGTCATAGACTAATAATACTGTACGCGTTTGTAGTAGATATAATTGAAATATCTGTGAACTGTATTCTAGTCAGTTTAAATATTTTATTGCGACGGTATAAACTGATAAAAATAACAATGCCACGGCGTACCGGTTTAGATTTGCGTCTTATATTTTTAAGCATATAGACAAATATAATGATCTAAAGAGTAATGAGAGGCTGTGTTTTCACCAGTTATCCAATTTAAATCTATAAATTGCTATTAAAATTTTTCTGTTAGTAGTATTGAAAAACGAAAACAAATAATTCATCCTAAATACCGTATAGATTTAATATATAAAGTACGGGCAATTTTGGGCGATTGGGTGATTTTAACATAATCTTTAAAGGTGACGCAGTCAATGCTAAAAGATTAAGAGCTATTATAATGGATTCAGGTTTTAAAGAGATAACTGAAGAAGACAATAGAATTACCAATAATTCATCTACCCTAATTGATTTAGTCATCACCAATGATTTCAATATGAAAGAGCTGCCAAGAAATTTTTCAAAGTTTAAGACCATTGTACCCTAGGAACAGAAATGACAATCAAAAACATGGAGGCACAAAAAACAACTGATATACAAGAGGGACCGTAATAGACAGAATATTGAGAAAATAATAGTCTAGTTAATATCGAAAAACTGGGACTATACTTCTACTGATGTAAACATACTGTATACAAACTTTATTGATAATGTCATGACATCTATTAATAAAACATGTCCTGAAAAGAAAGTAATACTGAACAACAAACCATGGATGAATAAAAATGTAAGAATGGCACAGAAAGAACGAGATAAAGCAGACAAGAAGTATAAATTAACTAAATTAAACTGCGATTGGGAAGAATATAGGTTAGCGAGAAACGAAGTTACAAAAATATTACGTCAAGAGAAATCAAAATACTACGAACAGAATATTGATGAATGTAAGGGTGATAGTAAAAAGATGTGGCGTACTATTAAGGAATTAGTTGGTAAGACGAAGAAGGAAGAGTTTGATGCGGAAAAGATTGTTTTTGATAATTATTCGAACGTGGCGGTGGAAAATTTCAATATGTTTTATTATGAAAGTATAAAGAGTATCATAGACAGTATTGACGACAAACAGTTTGATTCAGAGATAGCAATAAATGCTGAACAAAGTGAATTAACCTCTTAACAAAATTAACTTTAGTCAATTAAAGAAAATTGTTTTTAATATGAAAATTAAAAGTACCGGTGATGAAGGATTTAATATTAAATTACTTAAAGAATTGTTTTGTGTTATCGGTTATCCGCTCTTAAATATTATCAATAAGTCGTTAGAAATAGGGTGTGTGCCATCAATGTTAAAAATTAGTACGATAATACCGATTCCAAAGGTACCATCTCCGATAAAACCTGAACAGTGTCGACCAATAAATTTATTGCCAGTTGTGGACAAAATTTTAGAAATAATAGTTAGTGATCAGTTACGAGAACATTTGAATAGAAATGACATATTAAGTACCAATCAATCAGGTTTTCGAGAAAATCATTCATGTGAAACTGCTCTACAATATATTTGCGCGAAATGGAGGAAGAACATAAATGATGAAAAAGTAGTGCTTAGTGTGTTTGTGGACTTAAAGCGGGCCTTTGAAACAATTGACAGAGGTTTACTAGTAAAAAAGTTGGATAGATATGTCGTAAAAGGTACAGTGCTCAAATGGTTGGAGGATTATTTAAAGGATAAGTGCCACAGAACTAAAATTGGTAATAAAATTTCAAGTAAAATAAATAGTCCGTATGGGGTTCCACAAGATAGTGTATTAGGACCACTTCTCTTTATTACATATGTAAATGATATTCAATGCGTATTAAAAAATTCATTTGTAAATTTGTTTGCTGATGACACTGTAATTACTGTATCTGGTAAAGATTTTAATGATACTACTAACATTCTTAATAGCGAGCTTGGTATATTGTATAACTGGCTATGCAGTAATAAATTGAAATTGAATTCAGATATAACTAAACTTATGGTCCTAGGTTCTAAATCTATAAGTAATAAATACTTAGCTAATAGTTATGTCGTTAAAATTAATGATTGTCCGATTGAAATCGTGAAGCAAATTAAATATTTAGGAGTTATGTTAGATCCACAACTTACATTTTGTCATCAAATGAATTACATATGTAAAAAAATTGGAAAGAAGATTGGATTTTTTCATAGGATATCACATAATTTATCACAGTGGAGTAAATTACTGATTTATAACACCATAGTCTATCCACATTTCACATATTGCGCATCGTTTTTGATAGCATGTAATACTCATGAAATAAATATATTGCAAATACTGCAGAATAAAGCAATGCGAATTATATTAAAATGTAACATCTACACTCCTGTGAAATCTGTGTTAAACGTGCTAAACTGGTTATCAGTTGAGCAGTGCATTGGAAGAGTTAATTTAATTTTAATATATAAAATAAGTAGAGAAGAAGTACCTATCTATCTACAAAATCTAAAGAAACGTACAGATATACATCCTTTTTACAAGGTTCATTATTTAATGAAGGATTTCGTCTTTTTTAATGCTCTGCCAACTGATATAAAGGATGCACCAAGTGTAAAAACATTTAATAAATATGTATGTAAATATCTCACAAGTAATTAAGTAAAATAGTCTGAAGTCTGAATATATTTCGAATACCTTACAATTTTATATACTCATTCTAGTAGTTTCGGATACAATTACTTTTTATTTGTTTGTTTTTTTGTGTTAGAAATAGTAATATTACTTAGGTTAGATTATTTTTTAGGTTTAATTAAATATCTATGTATCTATGTAGCAGACAGTGCTAAATAAAGATCTATCTATCTATCTATCTATCTATCTATCTATCTAATACTGATGCGTATTTTTTTTATTAATAGGAAATCGATTACTTAGTTTCGTATGGTATTTAAGATAAATTACTTGTTTTCATTTTTTGTTTTCATCAATAGGAAAATATTAACAGAGGTTTAAAGTTTTATGTTGACAACCTGGCGACGAGGGCGTACTAGCACCGCCTGAAACCTCTAAACGGGTACAAGTTTTAAGTTGGCTTGTCCTGACAACTTTCACCGCAACCTATTTTAACATGTTGGGGTACATGGCTAGCAGCAATTGGTTACTACTATTAGTATTTTCAACGAGTAAAGGATTTCATTCTACAGTTAAATCCTCGCCATCTCCGAGGCCCAAAATTATTTAAAAAACCCCTAAAGTAGAAGCAGCAATACATGTGATTCACAACAATTTATTATACAATGGTTTTGAATAGTATTCGACTATTAGAAAATTCTTACTTGTCATTAAAGAAGTCATTACGTATAATTCATAATGTACTAAATAAATTACAAACTCTAAAAGGTGACCTTGGTATTCGCGTGAGAAAGTGGTAGAATGACATTTTATATAAAAATTTGAGATATGAAACATTATTTAATATTAATCGCTATCTTTGAGGAACATCCTACAAGTGATTTAGAAAGTTTTAAATTTGCAAATATTATGTCTGTAGATGTTGAAAAATATTTTTCTCTTTACACACATGTTTCACCCAAAAAGGAGATCTTTTTCAGCAGAAAACTTAGAAACTGTATTACTCATGCGAATGTTCGTTAATGCACAATCACAGCTATTTTCATCGGTTGTTAATACATAAAAGGTATGCAATGTCAGTTATTTCATCATCTGCCATAATTATCGAAAATGCTGTATCCAAGTGGGAGACTACTGAGAGCCGTCTGATTTCTCATACTCTAGTCATAACTGATCTGAACCATAGTAATATCTAAACTCTAGGTACTCAAAATATGAAATTAAGATTCATTGCATGAACGAAAAATATGCAAACAATACAACATGATCGAAAAATATGTGCCGATTTATAGACATCTTCACAGCAAGATTTATTTACCGCGTTTCCTATGTGTCAAAAAAGACACACATGTGAGTCAACATTTCAACATGAAATGTAGTAATATGAGATTTAAATCCTTATTAGGTTGAAATTTTGTACATTATTGTTCTTTGATAGAAGGAAGTTTAAAATTTTATTGATTAAATTAATTATTGTCATTACAGCATCTTCATTCCATTGTATCTAAAACTAAAATGATTAAGGAATTAGAAGTGTGAGGCGTCCTGAGACTGAAAGTACTTTAAACTGCAAGAATACTTGAAAGGTTAAACAGCAGGCCAATATAACTTCTGCTGAGTAATCTTGGTACAGTTACAGCCTGTTTTGTGTTTATCGTTTCTTCTTCGTTTTCTTCACCGTCTTCTTCTTATTATTTATCTTATTCTTCTTCTTCCTCCTCATTTTTTCTTCATCTCCTCTCCTCTTTCTCTTTCTTCTTCGTCTTATTCCTTCAAGTTATAGTATTAAGTAAGCATATGTGCACATGATGATATCATTAACGACTAGAAACAAAGTAAGACAACTGTAGCTCGGTACAAAAATAAAGAGAAAATGTCTTCGAACAGTTTTTTTGTAGTTGCAGATAATGCTTATAAAAAAATAATGCTGTAGTTATAAGTTTTTGTATATATATATTAGTTTAAACGAAATGAATAAAAGCGCATGGGATGCATGTAGAATCAAGAGCCATATATAAACTGCTAATTTGATTACTTTTGGTGAAAATATACAGTTTTACAATTTCAATTTTGTCTCATTTATATGCAAAGTGACCGTTGCTGGTTGGAATATTAGGGTTCCCTTTATGCTCCTCTAGTTTCACTAGCCCTTTGTGTATTTTATGCGGTCTCTTTCAGTAGCATGTTGTAAAATGTAAAGTTTGGGAAACTAAATTCACTTATTATTTAATCATTTTATACAAAAAGTTATCTAAAATAATAAAACGCTTTATTTGAAATTTCCTCTTTAACTGAATAGGTCATGAATGTAACATAAGATATCTGTGATATTTCGTACGATTTTTAACTAAACGAATATTAAAAACTAAATAATAAAGGAAGATAAATTAAGTGAAATAGATATTAAAAAATTTTAATTTTTCAAATGACAGAACTTTCATCGCTAATAAATATTCAAACCTGGAATACGATTCCAAGTAACATGTGCTAAAAATGTGTTTGATTACCCTTTTTCAGTAAAGTTCGATGCGCTTTATAAGAATGTCAACGTCACGTCATGGCCGGATCTAACAATAGAGGAACGTAATGTCTATATATCCCACATTTCCAGTTATCTGTTATTACATTCATTGTAATAATGTGTTTTCGTCTTATGAATTATGCCAAAATTCTATAAAAAAAATTAGCAATGATTGCATTAATTTTGGACGAGAAAGAAGAGGACTATAATCAATCTAAAAGAAATAGGGTATGCAAAATGTTTACTAGAAAAAAATACGTAGAAGAATACCGAACATTACTAAGGAATAATTAGAAGGTGATCAATACGAGTAGAGACCGCAACTTGGGTAGTCATGCCGCGATTATCAGAGACGAAATCAGCTCATGTGCGAATACGCCAATATACCCATGTACAAAAATGATAGACAATACATAGACAATATCTTACTTTATACTATTGACAGATGATTTTTGTAATGTACAAAACTATATGAACACTGAATATTAGTCTATAACAATTATTTTATTGCACTGTGATAAAAGTATATCATTGGTAATTGTTCTAAATGATCTGTAGTTAGATTACTGCGACTTTCATTAAAAGTCGATTTGTAATCTGAAAACGCTCGACGTCTATAAATGTACCTAGAGCATATTTAAAATACTGGAGGTTTCTAAAACAAGCAACATTTACATTAGGATCAGATAGGTCCACTTCTTTGCCTCTAAAAAGATCCACTTTTTGACGGATTGTTATTCAAAACTCTTTCAAATTTTTTGTTTCACATGGCCCGCAGTTGTTTCTGATAACTGGATAATAAATATGTGTATATCGTACACAACATTCATTACGTCAATTAAACAAAATTGTGATGTTGGCTGTATGTAGGTCAAATTTTCATGAATAATTGGATCCATAAATGCACAATTACGATGTATTGTTGTAGAACCAAAATTCTACAAAAAATTTAATTATCTCGAAAAATTAGTGTTACCAAAAAATCACCCAAATCACATAGAAGGCCCTCAGTCATTGGAAACATTAAATAAATGCCCGAGATCGAAATTACAGGGGTTCAAATTATCACATGTCACACCACTTTTTTTTAGCAAATTAGATAAAGAATAAAAAAACATATTCAAAACTTCAAACCGCAATTTTTTTATCTCAATTATGCGATTTTTAAAAAGCCGAAATAGTAAAACTAATTTTCATTAAAAAATCGCTCCACAGCATAAGCGTGACGGCGAGCGCCGCGGTGCACTTACAAATATTAAAATGGCCAAAACTCACAAAGACATTCATAAGCAATAATTACAAACCGAGCTGAACGATTTTACTGTAATACGAGAGGCCCCACAAAATTCTAATCTCAGTGGTCGACAGAAGCAAATAATTATTAGAGGCCAAAGCCATCATAAAATAGTAAAGGGTAAATTTCTGCATTTCGATCATATAAATTTTAAAAGAGGCTAGTAGCACACACCTAAAAATTAATTTTTACAAAGTCAAAGTCAATTAAGTAAATAAGAATTAATATCAAAGTAAAGTAGTTGAAGGACAAAATAATAATAATAATAATTTCAGGTAACAATCACTGTTTACACAGTGCCTCATTAACCGCTAGATTTATTTATACGAGACTTAAACTTATAAAATTGGAGTTTGGTATACCGTATAGCAGACCATTCAAACAGACAAGCCGTATCGGAAACTTTTGGCAAATTGGAGCTTTCGGGCGGGGTAGCTTTTATTTTTATTACGCACTTTCAAAAACATGACATCATGTTAACATAGCAATAGATGACGACACAACCACTATAAATATAAAATTTCAGACAAGTTAAGACAATTCTACCACACGGCTTCACCGAGAGAACGCGTCGTGGTACTAAATTCATTTTTCAAAGTATAAACTCTACCATTCGACACTGAAGAGCAAGCATCGTGGTACCAAATTCAATTTTTAAGTACAATTTTTCACTTTTAACATTCACACAGTTAGATGTCATTCCGCAAACGACAAATAAATAACTTAAAACCGGGTGTGAACCCCATTATTAAACGCCAACCGATCTAGAGACCTTAGGATAGTCCCTCGTTGACCGTTTCATAGATAATAGATCTCACACGGGCCCAGAAATCGTAAAATATTCATTAACAAATTTTTCTACACACCAGGCTGAGTTACTTTTTTACTATCCAAGATATGAAGACTGCGTCCACCACCTATAAAGTGATTTTAAAACGTTCACCGCAGGGAACCAGAAGCACTTCTTCGACAGCTTTTATCATTTTTAGCTTGAGGAATCTTCCGTCATCAGATTTTACTGTAAAAATCTACATTGTTTTTTATTTACTAAACTTAAAAAAAAAAAACACATAGAGACTTAGAATCATTTTTCAAAATAATTTTTTTTCTCGAACCTCAGTTTTATATTACAAAATTTAACTTGTTTTAAAATTAGAGCTCCACTTGACTCACAAATCATTTATTTAACAAATTTTGGTTAGTCCTAAGTTTCCCGGCTGTTTACTAGGCTGCCATAAAAGTTTCAGAATTTATTGAAATTTTTTGTTTTAAATCAAAATGTTTACAAAAAAATAAATCTCATCTAAATTATTTTGTTAGTCCACCAGGACATACAAAAATTTATTTTTAAATTTTCAATAACTTTCGACTTAGTCGTTTGAAAATAAATGTTAAAATTTATTTTTATTTTAATAAAATAACATTTGGTATAAAGATATACACTGCTCAAACAAATTTTTAATGAAACAATATTTTTTTGGTATTACAAATCTTTCATTATTAAGAAAAGTTGTGAAGTCTTGCGCGCACTTTTAGGCAGGTTAGTAATATCCGAGTTGTGGGTCAACTTTCTGTCCAGTCTGCTGAATTTCAACAATTTTTCAAGAAATTTTTTGAAAGTGTTTTGTGATTGTGAATTTTACGTTCATCTAAAGGACTCCCTGTCCAATTTTATTTTTGGTCTTAACGACTTAGTCAAATAAATTTTACACGTTCACAAACCACCTGATCTCACGAGTAAAATTCAATTTTGTAAGGATCCCTTTATTCAGCTATTATATATATGGGGTTGGGGCTTGTTTTATTCTATTCGCCGGGAAAAATCTTGTGGGGTAGTGTAATTCTAGTGAAGATCTCAGTGGCGCCATCTGGACTAGACTGGCAGAAACTTAATTCATCGCGGACAAAGGCAAATTGGAATGAAATGGCTTACAATTTCGTTACACTAGTTGCAATTTGATAAATTTTCCAATGATTTAAAAGATCTGTCTGTTTCTCCGACATCCGTTTTCGCTTCTACGGATTTCTTAATACCAATTTTGCCGATCATTAGCGAATTGAAAATTGTTTAGCTATCTATTTTGATGCATGTCACTTTTTTAAATAGCCGCCCGCACTTTATCTGTACCGTCTTTCGGTTTCCATTTTTGGGCTGTAATTTTGTACTCTCCATTTTTTATTTTTTATTTCGGTTTATTTATTATTGTAAACTATTACACCTGTCAAAGTTTTTTTAAAATGTCAAGTATCTCTGAAGCGGCTGGGTTTAGGGATAGAGTATCCTACATATTTCTGACTCAGAATTTTATGCTCTTTTGAATAACAGGCAATTTTTTTTTGATAAAAAAAATGATCGAGTTCTTGTTCGAGGACAATCACATGGTGTGTGCGTGCGGCTTTCTCAGATAAGGAAATAATGTGAGGCTCTTTCGTTGGACGAGATCGTGCTCGAAAATTTGCTGATTATTCCCGGATCATTCTCAATGTGCTCTAAGAAGAACGTTCAGACACGATCGTTTTTCCTTCGTAAACGTTTACAAATGTATTAGGTAGTTAATGGTAACGTTCTCTTCTTCACGTCGCTACCTTTAATTATTTGAATAAAATCTAAGTGCCTCTCGTAATATGTAGCGTTTTGTATTTGAATTCTCCTTTCAATTTTGTTTATCAATAAAAAAACTTTTTTAAATTACGTCAACTCTATTCACACAACAATTAAATTCACACTAGAAATACAAAACAATAACCGTTCAATAAACTTTCTAGATTTAAATATTACATTAGAAGATAACAAACATTATTTTAATATTTATAGAAAATCTATACACACTGGTGTAGTTATCGATAACACTTCCCCGCATCCCTTTTCACATAAGGTGGCAGCTTTTAATTGTTATATTAATAGATTGTTAAAAGTACCTTTATCTCTAAATAATTATAATCAGGAACTTTCAGTTATTAAACAAATAGCGGCCACTCATAACTACAACACTACTTTAATTGATACCTTACTAACAAAAAGATTAAATAAATATGTCCAAAATACAGTGTACATAAATACATACAGAGAAGTTCCATCTGAAATTCCATACCGTTCTCTTACGTTCATAGGTCCTGTTTCATATAAATTTCTAACTGCTTTAAAAATATTTTTCATATCTCCTTTAAATCAACTAACTCTATAGAAAAGTTGTTTGTCAATGGTAAAGATCAAATAGATCCACTAGATAGATGTAGGGTTTATAAACTTTCGTGCAATACATGCAGCGGCACATATATTGGTTGCACATATAGAAATTTTAAATCACGGTTAAAAGAACACGTCCGGTGTATTAGCTCATCTTCAGGTTTTTCCCATTTCGCCAAACATCTAGTAGATAACAACCACACATTTGATAATACTCTTAAAATATTACATTTAGGTGACAGAGGAAATTTGATTAATAACCTTGAAAGTTTAGAAATCCTGAAAGATTCAAGAGATCCCAACACATTATCTCTGAATTCACAAATCCATATTTCAATCTTCATTGACTTTCTCTGTGGTTGTCTAATTTATTTTATTTTATTTTTTTCTACTAAAATCTGTTTCCATGTGCTTGATATTATAACAATGTAACCTCAATTTCTTAGAAGTGAATTTTTCCACGTTTAAATGCAATTCCGCTACTATCACCATCTGCAGTTGAAATATAATTAACTCCACTATTGTAAAAAGAAACCTGGTGCACACATAGTTTTCTACCTTAATTTTTAATTTTATTTTACGTTAGTTCTTAGATAGTCCGTTAGAGGCACTATTTTTTAATCAATTTTCATTATTAAAAAATATTTATCCCCTATTAGATTTTAACTGTTGTAGTGTATGTATATGTTTAAAAGAAAAAGCACGTTAAATTTTAAGAATTTTATTAGATAGTTAGATACAAAAAAAAATTATATCTTACATTTATTTACAATTTTGACTATGTTGCAAAACTATTTTAATTTTAATTTGACTACCCTGGTTTTTATTTATAAAAATGTAAGTATTATATAAAAATGAACGTCCTTTTTTACACATTTCAATTAATTAAATTTTACATTATTCTATATTATAATTTTAAACTAACGTAAGCCTTATTAATTTAAATAATTTCAATCTTTCTTGTACAAATATTTTATCAAACATTTTTTACCAATAAGTTTTTACTAGTAAAAAATTAAATAATTGTCTTCTGTATTCATTTATATTTATGTATGTATGTAACCACCATACACATTTTCTATTGTAGTCCTGTGTCTGAAGATGTGAAGTAATTAATTACTTGTTCACGAAACCGGTCACATTAATAAAAGAAATTTTATGAGAATTTTTCTGTTTACTTTACCATGAATAAAAAAACTGATATTGTTACAATACAAAATATTTGTAGAAGCATATTTCATCACTAGAAATCGCATCTTAGGTTATCATTCCAGTTACGGACTTCCCCACAAGTTTCGTACAACTAATAAAATAAGAATAAATATTTTGAAATTCAATAGTACACGATTTTGTATTATACCATAATCGCGTCAAAATGATAATATGTTAAATTATCCTAATTACCGAATTGCTGGAATTTTATTTTTAGAGAAATATTCTTATTTGTAAAACAAGATAGATTTATTGGGGTTCAAAATAAAACAAAGAAGGTTTAGTGCCATATTCCCCAATGTGTTGACTGTGCTCATCGAGGCCCCAAAAGTGGCACATGGGAACATGAAGACACTAATAGAGTACTGTGTACTGTACTTTCCAGCCTTATTTTAGTTCTTGTTCCTGATCTATCCCATCGTAGATCCAATTCCTTAGCTACGCTACGCTGATGAGGGGCAATAACTCCGAAACACGTGTCCGTAGCTGCATAATTGTTTCTTTTTGGGGAATATGGCACTAAACCTTCTTTGTTTTATTCTTATTTGTCTTGCGCAACAAATCAACGAACTCTAAATAATTCTTATACGGTAATTCGCTTATTCGTAGATTGCTGTTGGACTAATTTTGTAAAAAGAGCCACAAACTATCAATCCCTTTATTTATTTGTTATTTTTGAGGTAAATGACGATATCCTTAAAACGATTGAAAATAAATATCCAGTATAGTAGGTCGTTGGAAAACTCTTTGAGTTCATTAATTGAGTGTGAAATAGTATACAGGATGTTCTATTTCAAATAACAAAGTTACTAAGATTTTAAAAATCTTCAAGTTCGACAAAAGATTATAGACATTTTGTAAAAAAAATCTACAACCGGATTTTAAAAATCTTCAAGTTCGACAAAAGATTATAGACATTTTGTAAAAAAAAATCTACAACCGGATGCATGGCTTGAAAGCCCTTGTAATTCACTACAGAATCGAAATATTTGAAAATATTTCAAATTAGAAGAATACAACGTTTCCTGTAAGTTATATCGTCAAAATTACTATATAATTTCAAATAATTCCTGAACTACTCAAAGGAAGTACATATTATTGTAGTTTATTGGAAAGCTTTTGATGCTCACTAACTAAATATACTATAATGTACAGAGTGTTTCATTTAACTTAAATTTGATTACTAAAAACAAAATATGCAGTGGTGAATGCTGAACGGTTTTTTTTTCAATTTTCTTCCCATCTACAATAGTTGCAAAGTTATGGAACAAATACACACTAGTGGACACCCGCAGTCTCTTGAAAATTATAAAACAGACGTGTTTCATTTCGATCAGAAATAAATATAAACAGTTGCGTTTCAGACATTTTTTAGAGCAATCGTATTATATAAGATATTTCGAACGTTTCAATTGAAATTTTAGATTAAATTTTACATTATTATTCAGTACATTAAAATGTATTATTGCTCGTTTATGTAAAATGCACACACCTAGGAATTTTATAACTCTATGCGTTCTCACAAAGCATCTAAATTATTGTAAAAATTATATTGAATGAATACGTTTAAAAATGTTTTCAATTTACGATTTTTATTCTATTCGTTTCTTGACGTACATATGGAAAACTCCTTATGTAATCCTTTAAATAATGTAATCTATAGCAAGTAAGAGGGTGTAAGACAGGAACAGGGGCTGATAAGCAAGCTCAACTAAACATTGAGCTGCTGATGAATGGGGGAGCTGGGCAAGCATTTGCTATAAGCCCTGCTCGCACACTTTGTCACCTCGTGCTTTATGTCTTTGATGGATGACTCTACACTGAACGCAGCTGTTTCTTTAACACCTCTATTAATGTCATTTTTATCGTATATTCATCAAATGTCGCCTTAAATTTTTCATCGGACTGAAAACTGACGAGGCATGCTATCAATTGATTATAAAATATTGGCCCTGAATTACCAGGCTATAGCTCGTGCTTTTTCTCTTTCAGTTTGACTGATTTCGCACTGTTATGGTCTGCAGTTTCTTATTTTTCGCATCTATACAATGTTACTCACAAACAATCCGTATTCGCCATTGTGATGTGATTTATTTTGTTTTATTTTGGCTCTAAATATATTCGATATACAGACATTTTAATGAAACTAGAAATTTTGCACTATTTCCGATTGATGGTTGAAGAGACACATACTTTTTAATTTTAAATTGAACACTATATATTTACACAGATTAAGATAGGAGTCCACAATAACACTTTAGCAATATTTATTTATTATCATATTCTGATTAACAAGTAAACCCAATTATAGAGCAGGAGAAACTCACAAGGAACAAAAAATTAAAAACTAAAATTCTACACAATATAAATAATACCTACAAATAACTATTAAGAATAGAAAGAAAAACAGACATTCAGTTATTGTAGCATTCTTTAAAAGAATTTAGTTATGCAATGAAATATGTAAAACTATTCACCATTGTTATTACAGTTGTTACATACTGTGAATAAGGGAGACAGTTTAAGAATATTAGAATATGAAACTGAGATATAAAAGATAGTCATAGGGAATCTATATATTTAAGATCTCTAGTTGTGCAAAACCAACAATCGGGTTCCAGACTAAGGATGCATATTCAAGTGTAAACCTGTAAACGCAAAATATAAAACGTTTAAAGTATTAACATTCAAAAAAATCTCTACTAATTCTAATTAGATAGCCAAGAGTTCTTAGTGACTTATTTACTATATTATTTATATGCGGTATAAAGGAAAATTTTTTCTCAAAAATTACCCCAAGGTCCACAAGAATGGAGGTCTTAGAATGACAGTTTAGAATTAGTTTTAGTTATACAAATCACAACGTTACATTTAGATACATTTAGGTTTAGCTTATTTTGAACACACCAATTATATGTATTTGAGAGACTATTTTCTAGAAAGGCGCATTCGTCTAAGGATAAAATTATTTTGCAGATTTTAAGATCAGCAGCATAGAGCAAACAACAAATATCCGTAACGTTTACAATATTATTAATAAGCAAATGTTCAAGACTGGGCCCTTTAGGAACACGCGATTTTGACATTTCTAACAATTACGATTACAAATCTGTTTAAAACCACATATAAAAAAATATAGAACAGAGGTATGAAAGGAAACACTTGGACTGTCCAATATATCAAAAACTTGCAAGAGACGTTTTTTTTAAAAGAAATTTGGAATAATTTAAAATCGGTTTATTTTTTAAACATCCATAGGCGTAGAAGTTTTAAAGAAAAATGGGTTCATGTTCCCTCTATCTACACCAGTGAACAGAGAGCCAGAAAATTCGAAAAGCGGCCAAATATCTATATGTAAAAAAGTAATAGCATCGTTAACAGAATTTGCAGTTAATTAGAAAAACAGGTAATGCATCTTTTCTCAGAATTCGAGCAGGTAGAAGGTATTTTCGTTCAGCTATCTGTCCCCAAACACAGACTTTCTTGTAGCATCCATACAGACACAAGCGTTCATTCATTATGTTACCAACTCTCAACCAGTGATTGTATGATATAAAGCGTTTGAATCAAAAGTTTAATTCTACAGAAAACTTCCACAAGGTATGTATTTTCATGTTATATATACATATGAGACAAACTTAAATGCATCTATACATATAGATAAGATAAGTATGTAGTTGATTTTATTAAAGATTTTATGTCATAATTCAAATTTATGTTGAGCTATACAAATTTCCAGGCCAGATCCGGCTTGAACTAAATAACTAAAGAATAGCTTGAACATTCCCTAATAACATACTAAAATTTGATAGGCGCGTTCAAGTGCCTTTTTAAGATATTTCGATTTCGCTTAGGTCTTGTTTATAAATATTCACCAACCGTAATGAACGCATGCATTCTCAAACCGTAACTGCACATTTTATTTTAAAATTTAAGATGTAAAATCTACTGATTTCTATTTCATTTTTGCGATATTTTATTTGACTTGACAAAAAATCAAGTAAGCCTATAACTAACGCCGGTTCTGGTCTTTACTTTAGTTTTGTCTTCAGATTTACTTTTATTCCCTTCTGTAGTGGTACCAATTTTGTTAGAGTGAAAATGGTAACCAGAAGGCAACTTTGACGTCTTGTATGAAAAATGGTTTAGATCGTTTAAATCGAGCGGAGTATCTATTCAATTATTTGGTGGGACACTATAAAATAGAGAGTGATTAAGACGCCATGTAAAAATTGAAGAATATCAATTCAAAGTTTTACAGCGCCGTTTTTTTTAAGCTTGATCATGCGCAAGAAAAACGAATATATTTGTGGAGAAAAGTAAGAAGTGGTTAAGTGTTCAATTTGTATATGAACAAACTCTAGAAGAAATTAATCCGGATGTTGAGCTACAACCAGGAACATCATCTGCAGGTGAAAGGAGCCGTGCCCGTGGTCGTCCAGCTTTAGAATTTTCTGCGAGCAGTGAAACAACCAAACGTCGAAAGACTGCAACACTGTCATTACGTTCGAAAGTGAGGAGCTAGCTTCACAAAACTTGTATCAGAAGCAATTTTAACCACTCCGACTCTAGCCAGTAAAATGAGGAAAGCTTGGCAAAAGAGTCAGAAGTCAAAAGAAATAATTCCACTCACCCCAGACAAAGCTCTGACAGTTATGATTGAAGCGAAAGGTAGCAAACACTCCTGTCTTGTTCATAGACAGATAGCAGAAGAACATTTTGTCGATATCTATCCCGCCTACCATAAGCTCTGGAAAGCAAAATTACGTTGCTATCCCCGAAAAGAAGGGCAAATTGTAACCTAATCGTCTGCAGAAATTCTATTATAAGATCTCTTGAATCATACAATAAAACTGATACTAGAATTGCAGAAACCCGTTCTTCTTTCATTATCAAGTGATCTTCTAATAAATTTGAAATTGTTGATAAAATGGGGAAGTGATGGAAACAGAGGATACTCACAATACAATCAAATATTCGCCGAGGTTGGTATTGCTGATGGCGATTTGTTTCTAACGTCCATAGTGCCATTACAACTGCATGCGGAGCAACCTGGTAAAGATAAAATGATTATGTGGCAAAATCCCCGTCCATCGACAACTCGATTTGGTAGACCTGTACGCTTCAAATTTAAGAAAGAAACGAAAGAACTAACGGTACAGGAGACAGCATCATAGAAAATCAAATTTCGGAACTTTGACCGACTACTGATATGTTAGGTAATTTTATTTATTTATTTTATTTATTTATTTTATTTATTTCATACAAATCCAACAGGCAACGCCCAATTACAGGATAGGGAACAGTATCTAATAAAATATTATACAATACATTACACAAAAAATTTTACAATAATTCAATCACATATACATATACACATATGCATGCATATATACACGCATACATACATATATACACGCATACATACATATATACATATATACATACATATTTACAACAGCACAAATATACACACACGTGTATATACACTCAGATATAAACAAATTAATCTATCAACGATGGTCTACATTATAGGTAGTGCAAATTTAAAGAGAAAATTGAATGAAGAAATTGCAGTTTCTCATGTTTGTGTGATGACGATGATAAACGGCAAAATGTGTAATGCAATTACGGAATATATGTAAAGCAACTCCCAAAGATATGAATGCCGTCGAAAAAGTATTAAGAAGAACAGTTGTCCAGGATAAGCTTGGATTGTCAGGTCTACATGGCTGGATCAGGTTTTTTGAATATTTGCTGCACATTTCATACAGATTAGAACTTATAGTTTGGCAAATTCGAGAAACCAAAAATAAAGCAGTTTTCGAAAACAAGAAACGTACCATACAGCAGAACTTCAGAATAGGATTGCTCGTGGATATACCTAAGTGTGAAGGTAGCGGAAACACTAATGACGGCAACACGGCTCAACAATTTTTTGTTAACCCCTCAATTACGGGCATAGATGAAGATGTTATTACGCGATTTGGTGTGATCTTACGCACCTTAACTTGTGGTTATGCAATCGATGTGAAAGCGTTTGAGGAATATGCTTTGGAAACTGCAAAATTTTATGTCACTAAATATCTGTGGCATTAAATGTCCGCTATATTACTTCATGGAGCCATAATAATCAAAGAAACTATTCTACCTATCGGTCAATTGTTAGAAAAGGTTCTAGAATCAAGAAATAAGGATCTCAAAAGTTTCAGAGAGAAACACATTCGAAAAATTTCCCGTACAACAGGAAACCAAGATTTGCTGAACAGACTCCTTATAACAGTAAATTCATCTTTGCGGCAGTGCCCACCAAGAAAATATTCGAATATATCTCCTGAAGTTATTTCGTTATTAGAGGCACCCTCGCTAGAATTAACGGAATCAGAATCTCCTAGAGTTCCACAGTCTGAAACGCGAAGCAGCGAAATTTCTTTATCCGACGTGGAAGACGAGGACGTCAGTGACATAGATTTTAATTATTAATCTTAATATTAATTATTATCCCTCTATCTCAGAAACTAAGCGCTTATGAAGAAATGTTCATGGCACAAAAAACACTTATTTTTCAAACATCTATCGACTATTCAATTTTCTGTATTTAAAACGGTTACACCCTGTATAGATGTTTGTGTATTTTTTTGCATTTCATCTCATGGCCTAATAGAAAATAGTGTATAAATTGTGAGTTACAATAAGAAATATAAGTAAATCATATTCAACCTCGTAAAGACTCTTATTTTACAAATAATTTAAGAGCAAAATATGTATTTTTAACGCCCTGAACTATATCAGCCTTGCCGGTGTCTCCATTTTCAAGAATAAATTACCTCTCAACGAAATAAAATAGTGTGAAATGTAAAAGCGGTACTTTACCCTTACTGGATTTGGTTGATATACTTCTATCGAATAGTATATTAGTTTGCATTTTTTAATTTGATATCAGTTTTCTGTTTTCCATGAGATGAAATAAAATAGGTAAATTAACTGATTTCGATATATGCTTCTGTATTTATAATGGGATTTCAGTAAAAATTCAACGGGAAATATCAGCATTGGATATTCATATAGCCATTTTGGTTGCACAGTTTGATTTATATTCAAGACAATAGTGATTTAATACATATGCCAAATAAGACATATCTCATATTTTTATATTTAGTAAATATTAAACAAAACACATCCAAGATAATAATAGAGGTAAATGTTCTATAATGTGAGAAAAGATAAAAATTACTATATACGAGGTGTCACACTTTAGGAATCGACTATTTTCGAAATTTTAAATATAAAGTGCGATCACAACAAAATCCCTATTTCACTTTCTAAATGAGATACAAGACGTTACAATTTCAAAGATAACATAATATTTTTTTAAATTTCGAAAACTGAGAAAGATATCGAATTAAAACTTTCACTACTTTACTACTTGAGGAGTACTGTTAATGAAAATAATTTTTATTCCATTCCTGGGACCACCTATAGCACAAACGTATTCCTGTAATATTCTTAAAACCTTTTTCAAGGAAGATTATTTAGAGAAAATTGGAAAAGAATATTTACAGAATTTTCGAAGGTACCTACAATGACCAGAATATTCCTAAAAATATTTGAAGATGAGTCTGTAGGCTCATCTTATCCCAGATAGCAAAAGGATATTCCTGTAATATTCTTAAAATGTTCTCAAATTAGTTTAGATTTTTCAGAGAAAATTGGAAATGAATCTTTATAGAGGAATCGAAGGTACCTACCTATGACATGTATGACTAGAATATCTGTAAAATGATTCTAGGAATAATAACAGATATATTTACATAATATTCTTAAAATGCTGTCAAAGCAGACTGGACTATTCAAAGAAAATCGAAAATAAATAATGTTTTTTAATGACCAGAATTTTGCTAAAATTATTCTAGGAATATTCACATGATATAAACGTATTATTGTAATATTCTTAAAATGTCTTCAATATAGGCTGGATTAATAGGAGAAAATTTGAATGTTTATATAAAATTGATGGTACCCACATATGTATATACAATAATAGAATATCTGTAAAATGATTCTCAGAATATTCCTAGATGTAATAAACATGTTTCTGTAATATTCCTAAGACATTCTATAAATGAAAGAAGCAATTTAAGGTTTTCGAAAAGAGCATAAAATTTGAGTCAAAAATATGCCCTATGCCTAAACCTAGCCGTTTCAGAGATATTTGACATTTAAAAAAAATGATGTAATGGTTTACAATAACTTTCTTCGTGTAAAAGATACTCATTTGCTTTTTGGCATGCAGAAAGTCCGTAAGGTGGGCTACGCTCTACAGTTTAAAGACATTTAATAATAGTGTACCAAGTGTTCCATTTTTGACGTGACATCTTGTAAACTTCAAACTTGAAAGAGTCACAGAATATTCTTTTAATAATATTCTAAATCGATTATTTTTAGAATTTTGCTATTTACATTATTTTACGAATATTCCAAAAAATATTAAAATAGAATATTATATTACTAATATCCTTATCTGAATATTGCAATATTAAATAAAAGTAATATTTAAGAAATATTCCGAAAATAATTAAAAATTATAGACAGGATATTCTTTTATTATATTCTAAACAAAATAATATACGTATATCATAATTTGATTATTTTATTAATACAATGAAACAGTCCAGATGTATTTTTTTTGACGAAGACTATTCAGAGCTTATTCACTTATTATCCAAAACGAATAAATAAATCTATTAGACGATTTAGGGATTAACCAAGGAATCATATGTGTTATCTGGGCATTGGCGTAGGAATGGGGTATATTGCACTCCTTTTAAATAAAATACGTGTTACCCCACTCGATTCGTTAAATTATAATTTTAAATCTACATACTATTTGGAATAAGATTTATTGTGTGTTTTTTTAGCACACAGCATTTTAATTATTTTTCTAATAATATATAGAATAACAAAAATCAAATAACTTTAATTTATTATATCTTAGAACATGAGCAAAACTAAATTACTGTTCAATCAAAAAATACATGTTCAAAGTATAAAAAAAAGTATAAACTGCAATACATTGTCTACATCTTCTAATTAAAAGAAATTTAATAGGTTAATGGAACTTGAATCCTGTTAGATCATTCGATGCATCTTCAATTTTTACAATTAACATTTTAATTTTTACTGGAAATATTATTTGTTCTTAAGTGAACCCCAAACATAGTAATACAAAGAACGTGGTGGCCATTGTATTGGATCCACACCCGGGATCAATTCTAGCGTTGTCTAGATGGTCAATCTACTTTTGTGGATAGTTATTATCCAGCCCATTTTTAACAATTCAACCAATATGTACTGGAGCACAATCCATTTGTATCCAGCTATTTACTTTCAGATTAAAAGGAACATCATAGAGATAGTCATCCAAATTTGTTTCAAGAAAATTAAGGAACAATGCAGATGTTAATCTAAGAGGTATAAAATGTGGACCACAAACATAATTGCTCTGAACTTCTATCCACACATTTACGCTAAATTCACTTTAAAAAGAAGATGACCGAATGTCGTGAGGAGTCTCTTGATCCCAGATATGCAAATTATGAAAATCAGAATCCCCTGCTCGTGTGAAACATGATGCATCGGTCCATAACACTTTATTTAGAAATTATGGATTTTCATTAATCGAGTGATAAAAACGTAACTGGTTTTCGAAATCATCTGGACGTAAATCTAGAACGAGTTGAAGATAAAAGGCCCTTTTATGGTCCTTATGAAGTACTCTTGTTACATTCTAGCGACAAATGAAGACTCTCAACTACCTTATGAGTGCTTAACCTTATATTATCGTCAAATAATCTAAGAACACTTATTTTCTAGGCGACCCTGTTCATTATTTTGGCACAAGCCTAACGGCTGAAATTGTCGATATGTCATTAAAAACTTGATAGTTTGAAAATCTTCTATTTGGAAATTGTCTTCGATATTCTGCAACTGAAATACGAGCACTTCCATCATAGAACCCGTAAATATAATGAATATGATCGTATTCGGCGTTTGTAAAAACCTGTGCATACTGAAATGATAATAAATCCAATTTTAAACTGTTGATACGATTAATTACCAACAAATTATGACAATTCTAAATTTTATTTTTCAAGATCAACTTGTCTAATGACGTACTTAATAAATAAGTGTTATTAGTAGATCTCGGACGGAAGTATCGGTTTCCAGTGATGGCTTTTATACAGACATAATATTATATTGTAAATATCTGCTGAAACATTCCTAATTAACAGAAAAACAGAAATTTATACAATATGATAAAGCGATTTTATTTCATTTTAAAATGTATTACGTAAACAAGTTTCATTGGAAAAATTATATTAAATAAAAACTTAATAGATTCTTTTTACAGCTGCACTACACTATGATAATTCTGTAAATTCACGTAGGCACCAGCGCTCTGTGGGTCAACTGAGAATAACGAAAGAGATAACTAGAGTTGGCAAAAATGCGCCGCAGGACATAGGCGTACACATCATAATATGTGTAATAAAAGAAATTGACTACTAATGAAAGCAATAAACTGTTACAATTTATAACAATGCATGCACAACTTACCTTCTTAACTAGCTTGGTTATCACGGACTGGAAAAGGTCTCTAAAAACTTTGTATGCTATGAAATGCGCGAAGACGTTAAGGAGATTTAACACTATTTTTGTACTTGCTATTAATGCATCTACCTCTGGAAAACCTTGTCGAATAGTTTCTACCGCAAGGTGTAAAGCATGCGTGTTCTTGAAGAGAACGGCCTACCAACACATTGTCGCGGCACCATCGGTCACAAACATCAACCCTTTTTGACAGGTCAAGTTTTTCTAACGTCTCCAGCACCACCCGCGTAATTGTTTGGCCAGTACACTCAGTTAGTTTTTTGTTATCTAGTAACAGTGAAAATTTCGGTTTAAGAGAGCCCAGTACACGTATTATAACATTCAAAGTAGATTTTTTTTAACAATTTGTCGTCTTGTCAACACATAACCACAGCCGTGTATTTATTAGTACATATTTGATCTTATTTACAATGTCTTCGCTTACAGTTGGTACATAATTACGCAACGTTGTGCGACTTGGTAACGTCACCTTGGGATTGTATTTATTCTAAAACTTTTGGAATGGTGGTATATCGAGATGTGCAGCGGAACATCACAGGTAATCAGCATTAAGAGTAAATTGAACATAAACTGTGTTGTCAAAGTTGCACAGAATTGACATGACGTTTACAATCACGTTTTGTCCAGCACATCAGGTCTGTCTCGCACTCCTTACAAATTATTATAGCACCATTGTAGAATAAATCCGGGAATTCACGCATTACAATGCGTAGATGCACCTTTCCTACTCCAAACACCACCACAAACGTCGAGTCAACTTTTATTTTCAAAATAGCAAAAATCATTATTTTGAGCAGGTTTTTGAAACTTTTCCTGTGTACATACAATCACCCACATGTTCTATGTAAAGTGACTTTTTCAATTATTAAACTTTTTTTTATGTTTTATGAATTATAATGCATTTTTTGTTTCTGTGCAGGACAATGCCTCCATGCACATGCACAATGATAAAAGGTGAAAAATGACATGAGCTGCCACAACACCGGCAACCAGGAGAACCCAGCCGTACCTGGACGATATTGTCGTTCTGGCTGGAATCCATTTTTTGTCAACTTTGTCCCTCATGTTATATTGTTTGCTTGTTTTTATATATTTATATATGAAATAAATAAAATAAAAAGTAGCCTTAATTACAAATGTACATAAAATAGGAAATAAAGCTAATTAAATTGGATTTGGATTTGGGAATTCACTGATAAATTTATTCACTTTGCCAGCGTATGGCCGTTTTTTACCCTTGGGCAGGTCTGACAGACTTTATTATTATATTAATATCAAGAATAAAATACAACAAATAAAATTATCAACAATAAAACGGAGAGGAAAAAATTACGTTGTACACACCACGTGGCATAACAATAGACTTAAATCAAATGTTAGTCTTTGCTAAAATAGTAAACAATTCTCGCTTACGTATTTGAATATTTATCTACCCGGCACTGCTCATGACTTGCGGACCGATATGCCAATACTATAGATAACACATTCATTTTGCCAATATATTGCATAACGTTGAGTCATATGTAACATGAGTACAGAATTTTACAGAGCCGACCGATTTTTTCAAAATGTTTCATTCATTGTAAAATTTCACAGGCTACAATAAATTTTTAGATTTGCTAAAAAACAAGGCAACGTTTATTACGTCATACATGCATGAACATATTTAAGCGTTGACACATAAGCTATAATCCAATCCTGATTTTGACGTCATCAATACCTGAATTCCGAGCACTAGTTAGAAGATAAATTCAGTAAAGTAGTGAAGAGATGTATTTACTTGTCACAGTTTAATGTAATTTTAATTCCCTGATCAATTTGAACCGAAATGTAATACCTATTTAAATAAATAAATAATAAATACTCTATTATTTTACTGGGAAGAGTCCCAGAATAATAAACACATGTATTCGGAATCTTATAAGAACAATATCACTTGAACACATTTAAGACTAGTTTCTAGGTAGATGACAGTGACTAAATAATTTTGTTAAATTTATAGTGATTTATAGCGAAATATTAACTATGATCATAATTAATCATGGGAAAATTCAGACAGGCATGTTTCTAAAAAAACAGTTTTATGATAAAACGCTTCATGCTATGAAAACACACAGAAAACCCTTCTTGTTCCAACCAGAATGAAGATTTTAAAAATGACCCAATATTTTTTATTAATCTCGTTATTAATCCAGTGGCGTAACATGTGTTTTATCTAAAAGAATTGCAGCATAACCCATTTCTACGCCACTGGTCCTAGGAACTGTATGAACATTATTATTACTAAAAAGGACTTTTTAATTATAATAGACCAGTGGTTTCGATATCTTTCTCAGTTATCGACTTATTTAAAAAACATTTTGTAGTAATTGAAGAGCTTTATTGCAAAACTGACTAAGTCCAGGAATACTAAAAGGAAATAAACTAATTTTGTACTACTGGCACATATTTAGAAAATTTCTATTGTTACAAGTTTTATGTAATAATTTTTGGAAGGTAAAGTACTTTAAATAAATAAAAAGCATAACACATGTTTGTCTAACGCTACGGTTATTATAAAGTCCTTGGACTTTACTCATTTTTGGAAAGAAGGAGTAACATTTTCTACAAAAAAAATACTGTTTCTAGTAAATAAAAGACTCATTGTTATCACTTGCCGGTAATTGACGGCTTTTTCATCAGTGGAGAATTTATTTTCAATGAACGACTGCTTTTCTGCCACTCACTTTTATTTTCCCTTTTTTCCCTTTTCAGAAACGGTCTTACGTGTTGATGCTCTGTCGAAATTTTTTTTATATTTATTCAAACACAATTTGAAACAAACATCTAAGAACACTAGACAGTTTGCATTTGCAAATTACGTTATCTGGTTAACCTCTAACTAAATCAACGTTTGCGCTTGTGAAGAGGATTGAATTAATTTTGCTATTCAATATAAATAGACTTAGTGCATGTTTGGAATAAAATTCAAACTTTTATACTTATTTATAAAGGGCTTAATAGACTTTTGAAGTAAATTAATGATTTAGAATGTAAACTTGAAAGCTATAAACTTTGCTTTATTGATTTCTCGAATTTGTGAAATTTGGTTAGTTTTGGAAAAAACTGATGATGCCAACTTGGTTGGCGAAACGCGCGTCGAGTGTGGTATACAGTGTTTTGGTGTTTCGTGGAAAACTACGTCAGTGTTACAGTTTTGTATCTAAGACTGAAAAATATTCATCACTTGGAAATGTTTGCAATTTCAGTTTCCTCACAAATGTTTAGAAGGCTTTGTGACATCGCTGAGTTGTCACTGGGAACTATTTAGAACGTCATCAAATTTATGCTACTAATTTTTTCACCAAGTCGATAATTTAAAAAATCTTATATTTCTATTATATTTAATGTAATAAAAACTATAAATTTTCAAATAAGCTGCTCATTACCAAGTTGTCCGAAATTTTAAAGGTCCCATCATTTCTCTTGAAACTTTAATCATGACACTTGACAATTGATGTATAAATGTCGTTCACCGGTTTTTGGTGAAAGAAGTTAAAAGGAATCTTCAGTAATAAGAGACACCAGTGGACTTTTTAGTTTTTCTTTTGTTTAAAAAATGCCAAAAGTTGGCAAGGAAACCTTCATTCGGGATTTTTTTTTGAAAAAAAAAATGGCGGTAAAAACATGCACAATGCCGGTTTTGTGGAATGAAATATTAAAGACATGCCACCGGCTGGTGAAATTTAGATTATGTCATATTTTAATATTGGAACATAGGACCGAAGCAATAATTTAAGGCATACCTATTAAGACTAAGTGAATTTTTACAAAAAAATGTAATTGAAATGTGCAAAAAAAACTGAAAGAATTGTGTGCCTCACCAGGATAAATTTTAAGTAAGTTGTAAAATATTTGCAATAAATTTTTTTAGAATCATGTGAAAAATATATACAATATTTTTTTTATGAAATTTGAAATCTGTCGATATACCTATCTATTTCCTCCTGATTCTGAAAAAATAATTTGCAATTTTATAAATTATTTAAAAAAATTAAAAAAAAATAACCTGGTGAAGCAAACAATTTTTTTGTACATTTTTTTGCTCAAATTGCAATCCCATTTTTTGCCTGTAAAATTTCTTCATTTTGTTTTGACAGTTATGCCTTAAAATATCGTTTGTCCCAAGAATGTGAAGCAATTATTCATTCCCAAAAGTATTACGTTGGATAAATTCGTAACAAAACCAAGGCTCAACGAGAGCATCTGTGATAAAGAAATATTTCGGTGAGCTTAATTTAGACAGATATGAAAAAATGAAATTCCAAAAAAAACCTAATTTGCATAATATCCTTCAACATAAGCCCCATTTATATAAATATTATACACCATTTTGATGAGAAAATTATGACACGTCCAATGGCAGTGGTTTTTTTATTTTTAAAAATGACCGGTTTCGTGACCCATCTTGACCTGTCACGATGATCCGGTCAGTCACGAAAACATTGTGACCGGTCAACTACCTATCACTAAATATTTCATAACAAAAAATACATTTTTGCGCAGTTTCTTGTTTCTCATACGCTTCAGTTGCTGAAAAACATGTTATTCGAGTTGAATTTGTAACTGAAAATGTTCGGGGCACACTACTGATTACAGGACAAGATTATGCCTTTCATCCAAGATGGAATGTAGATTACTTCATGTTGCCACACTTTCAAGAGCTTAATCATAATGAATCACTTTAGTATTTCTATTATATATTCCACATAACATAAATGTACATGTCACCATTTAAAAATGTAAGCTGAGTAATTCTGCAAGTAAATATTAGTATACATTTTTTCTCCAAGTAAATACTAGGACACATATTTTAAGGAAATGCCAGATTTAAAGTGCATTACAGATTAGAGATATCTGCAATGTATTTTGTTTCGTTACTTTTTATTTATTTATTACCTGAACGTGAATTTACATAAATTCTAACCAACATGGAAAATCATTCATAATTAACTCATTTTTGAGGATTATTTTTCCAAACGCCATAACTATTGGTAATTAAAAAAATTTATACTGTTTTAGTCCCTAGCTTTTAAGACACTATTAAGAAAGATATTCAGTTGTGATATTTTATGTAAATTTTCAAAAAAAATATGCAAGGGGTCATAAATAGACTGCACCTGACGTAATTTTCTAAATTACAAAAATTCACAAAATTTGGTATTTTGCTCATGGCATATACAGGGTGTTAGAGAAACAAATTTAAATGGATGGTAAAGGAAGATGTAAATAATAAAAAAGTATTAAAAAAAAGTATTGGTGCACCAGGGAGGGCAAATCTCAAGGGGCAATAAGAATGGTGTCAACCTGAAAAATGTTTCGAATACAAATTTTTCAGAATCAGAAAAAGAGGCGATGACTACTCTTGAATATTCTCGTTAGATTAACTGAGAAAAGCGGTCTAAATTTCATTAAATAAAAAAATATAGTCAGACTAGACCGCACTTCTCGTAATATCGATTTTAAAATGAGTAAAAAATAATTTATTTTGTTTACTTTGTTTCGTCCTATTTCGTTTTATTTCCTTTTATTTCGTTTTATTTAGTTTGGTTTGTTTGTCATTTATCTCTTTTAAATAATAAATAAACATCACAGAAATTAGACAACCCCCGAATTCAAAACCGAAGGTTCACGGGTGAGGGTTAAACTCGAATACACAACCATTCCTACCGACATTGCCAGTGCCAGTGGCAGAATTAAAATCCGCGGCTACGAAAAAAGAGATTATATAATCAAACTTGCCATCATACTTTCTACTCCACCGGTTGATCTTATTTATCTTATTTTCCCATTTATCTTATTTATCATAACCATCTCGTTTATCTTATTTTTCATATTTATCCTAATTATTATGTTGATCCTGTTTATTATATTTACCTTATTTATCTTATTTACTTACCTTATTTACCTTGAGTAGTGGTGAGAGGTATGTGAAAGTTCTCATATGGTCCAAATGCTACTATCCGACCGACATCATAGATGTCTCTGTGGCGGATAGCGACTTGCGAAGCAAGTACCGAGAGCGGCGACCTCTAGCCCAGGTGTTTCGTTCAAATCATATTTAATAACAGTAGTTTAGTCCACCTGGGCTAGAGGTCGCCGCTCTCGGTACTTGCTTCGCAAGTCGCTATCTGCCACAGAGACACCTATGATGTCGGTCGGATAGTAGCATTTGGACCATATGAAAAGTTTCACATACCTCTCACTACTACTCAATTTACCTTAGTCAGTATATGACTAGCAGGTTGGCCACTATCATTTGTCTGTTCCATAATCTATGGCATACTGAGTAGAACTAATAAGTTCGAAACCGGTCTATGTCTGATTAGGAATTGACAAATGATATTGGCTACCGATCTATCATGATTTGAAGGTATAATCCAATGCAGGTCGGAGTATTTGCCCGCTGAGTAGTTGTTTCGTTCAAATCATATTTAATAACAGTAGTTTAGTCCACCTGGGCTAGAGGTCGCCGCTCTCGGTACTTGCTTCGCAAGTCGCTATCCGCCACAGAAACATCTATTATGTCGGTCGGATAGTTGGACCATATGAGAAGTTTCACATACCTCTCACCACTACTCAATTTACCTTAGTCAGTGTATGACTAGCAGATTGGCCACTATCATTTGTCTGTTCCATAACCTATGTTATACTGAGGAGAACTAATAAGTTCGAAACCGGTCTATGTCTGGTTAGAAATTGGCAAATGATATTGGCTACCGATCTATCATGATTCGAAGGTATAATCCAATGCAGGTCGGGGTATTTGCCTGCTGATTAGTTGTTTCGTTCAAATCACAATTAATAACTTATTTACCTAATTTATCTTAATTACCTTATTTATTTTCTTTATCTTGTTTATTTTACTCATCTTATTTATCTTCATATTAATCTTATTCATCTTATTTATTTATCTAAATAAATTTAAACGATATTCTTACAATAATTTTGAGGGCATCATGTCATAAGGACGTAAATGCCAATGGTAGTGATATGGTATGATATGATGAATGATGACCTCGATTTCTTTCTTTCACGTCAAATTGAACATGATCATGAGAAAGTATTGTCAAGGGATACCTAGACGAGATCGATTTTTTCTTCTTAGGAGCCACGTCAACTTTTTTAATTGTAGTAGAACTACAAAGATAATTTTGTGATGCGTATACCACTGATTATCGAACTATGAACATTTGTGGTTTGTTTGTTGACAGTTCAGAGTCTCAATAAATCAAGCGAATGAACAGCGAATTGAAAAGTTGCAGAGGGTCCGCTATTCGTGCTATCTGCCTTTCCAGGGAAGGTGTGATTTTCTTTTTTTTATTTAAAATGAAACTGGCCTTTTATATACAAAACTGGTGGACTTGCCCAAAATTTGGTACCTGGATAATAATTCGTATTCTTCTTATTGAGGTAAGTGCTATACCATAACCATTTATAAAATTTATCTGTTATAATTGCTTTTCATATGCTTTTCTTCTACGTACTTTCTTATTTATATATAATTTGCACTTATGTATTGTCGTTTTCCATCTGACGCCTTTAATTAATCTTTTATCATTTAAAATAAGAAATTTTTCTCTGCTCAAACTTTTGAGGTTATGTAATTTTTCGCGTATTTATGTGCAGCTTGTTTGATGCTCAAAAGGTGACTCAACTAATTTGATTTTGATAGAAAATGCTAAAAATTTTACTTAAACAAATTTGGATTGGCTATCTAGGTTTCCGTTTTTATATTTATAAAATATTAAATTCCAATTCTTGAAGTTATGTCTGTTTATTTATGCTTTTTCATATTATTTTCAGATTCTTGATGTGATTAGCTTTACATTGAGGTACCATACTCTTGGTTATTTTGAAATTTTCTAACTGTGAAGTTTCGGCACACTTTTATATTTATTTTCTTAAAACTATGACAAAAACAATAAAACGTGTTCTAAATGCTTAATTACACATTTCTTACTGATATCACTATTTTTGTTTGAAAATATTTACTATTACTAACATTTTATCTATTTTTACATTTAGGACAATAATTTCCTTGAAAACTAGGGCTGTCCCTCTAAACTGCTACCTACAATTGGAATTCCGTTGTACAGAAATTATTGTCAACACTAATATCCATTAACACAGGACAATATTTCCTGGAAATAATTATTTATTTGAGAGAATATGTTAGAAGCATCGTCATCATTCGACAAAGTTTATTTTAAACACAATTACTTTGCAACTTTTTAAACCCAGAGGTCTATCACAGAGTATCTCTAGAAGGTAGGTTTCCCACTTATTATTAATTTTATAGTCCAATTTTTACTAGTTTATGTAACTAATGTTGAATTTTGGTTTTTAGTGGCAATTATTACTTAAAAATTTGTTCTTAGTACTGTTTGGTATTAATTTTAATAGTTTTTATCTTTTAGGTGAAACACAACACTTAGTCCTTCCTTCAGTATCCTACCTGTCATCAACTTACAGTTTACAAATGTCCACCCGCAGGAATCGAGATTGTCCTACGATAAGGTTTCCTATGAATATTTTATAACTGTTCCTGTGTTTACGTCGTGGACTTTCCATTAAAGGTGCCTAACTTACAAACTATATTACAGTTTTGTATTTATAATTTATGTTTAATGTCAATTTGTTCAGATAAAGATGAATTCTTCAATAATTTATTTTAATATTATCATTTTACCCTAAATAAGTGCTACATTTTGTGCTTTCACAGACTTTCTATAACTATAATTGATTTCATGTAGCAGTATAAATTCAATATCTTATAAGTATTACTCAATTTATAAATTTCATCTTATTTCATTTTTTTTACATTATTTATCTACTGTACAAACTTTTTCTATTTTTCTTTTTAGTTTCCCTGCTGACTTGGAATAAAATACAGTTCAACAGTGGTTATTAGTACACCAAACCATAGCCTACTAATAAAAAATGTTTCTTTCTTTTTAAACTAATTAAGAAACAAATTTTTACTATACTGTAATACATCGTTGAAAAAGAGAATTAAATATACTATCAAATGCAAAAAAAATCCAATATGGCGTCCATATAAAAAAACGAAAGTTGTAGTCAGTATCTCAAAAACAAAACACTTTTTTTCTGTTACCCTTACTGTAAAGGTTTTAAAAAAGTGCCTGTACAACGTGGAAGTTAAAATGACGTAACACTTTAAATTAAGGAACTACACGGGGTTTTCGAAAATGCATGATTTTAGTTTTTCCCAATTATTTCAAAACTAAAAAATTACATTAAATATCAATGCACCGTTGAAATGCACAGGAAACTCTCTAAAACTTTCTCCATTTAATCGACTTTCTATCTTTAGTATCAACCGAGAAAGAAATACATGCATGCTCAATTTGAGACACACTGTATATTACAATACAATACAATTTGATTTGAATGCCAAAAAATTGCAAGCGGTAGAAGAATGAAAACCGTGGACACTTGTTTCTGACTAATTGGTCTTCATCAGCACAGTGTAGCTGAGTTAAAATGATGGACATAACTCAAAAAGACACTAAAAAGAAAACCACTGACAGGAAGCCAGTCGCACCTTAGTGGCTTCTACTTGGATGGCTTTGTATTGTCACAAATACAAGGGTTTAATTTGTGTTTTTGAATGCCTGCGTTTTTATTTAGTCCTAGCTGGGTTATTTTACTTTTATTCTTGGTTGAGCTTATTGCCACGAAAAATAATCTTAATTCTATTGCCTTGGTATTTGATTGTAGGAACGAAATTTTCTCAAGGTCGATTTTTTGTTATAAGGAGTTAAGTTAGCCTGTTCTTATCCTCGTTGAATATTTCGGCGAGCCTTTGGCTACTCTAGCAAAGCTGACCAAGACTTCAGCAACTCCTCTTCGGCGGTCCTGGCTTGAGAGACCTGTCTCTACCTCGGATTGTGTAGCTGAAGGATTTAACAAGCTGCGTATGCTTTTTATTTATGTAATTAGAAAAAAAATTGTCTCTGACAATTTGGCTTTTTTCTAGCCTGGAAATGACTTTATGATACTGCAAATTTTTTTGTAGTCAGCTTTGATGCAAACATAAAATTGAACAAAAAATGTCTTTTCTTTCCTGTAAGAGTTTTATTGAATTTTGAAATTTAATTTTTCAAAGTCGCTGATGGCCAGAAATAATTTTTGAACAGAGAGTTTACTACAAAGTTGAATTTTACTGACGAGATCAGGTGATTTGTGAAAGTGTAAAATTTCTTGAGTAAATCGTTAAGACCAAAAATAAAATTGAACATGGGGTCCTTTAGAAAAACGTAAAATTCACAATCACAAAACACTTCTGTAATTTAGCAAACTGGACGGCAAGTCGACCTACAACTCGGATACTACTAGCCTGCCTAAAAGGTCGCACAAGACTTTTCTTAATAATGATCGATTTGTAAAACCAAAAAAAAATTATTAAAAAATTTTTTTTCGGATTCAAAAAAAATTTGTTTGAGCAGTTTGTTTTTATGCACAAAGTGATTTTATTAAAATTAAAATAAATTTAAAACATTATTTTCAAACGACTAAGTCGAAAGTTATTAAAAATTTAAAATGAATTTTTTCTATGTCCTGGTGGACTAACAAAATGTTTTGATTAGTAGGCAGCCTACATCCGTAGGAGCTTGCTTGGGGTCTTCTAAGTTAAATAAATAAAAAACTACGTAGAGTTTTACAATAAAACCTGATGGCGGAAGACTCCTCAAGCCAAAATCCACGAATGATAAAAGCTGTCGAAGAAGTGCTTCTGGTTGTCTGCGGTGGATGTTGTAGAAATATTTTATACGTGAGGGATGCCGTCTTCGTATCTTGTGTACCAAAAAATAATCCAGCCTGGTGCGTGGAGAAATTTCTTAGTGCCTATCTTAAGACTTCTAGGGCCCGTGGAGATCTATTTATCTGCGAAAACGGCCAACGAAAGACTGTTCTGAGGAGATCAGTTGGTGGTAATTAATAAGGTTGACAACTGGTTTTAGATTAATTAATTATCGTTCCCGAAGGGGCATCAAGTCTATGTTAATACAAAAGTTACAAATTTATACTTTTAAAATGAATTTAATATTACAACATTCTCGCGTGGCTGCTGGGAGAGTAATTGTTTCGACTTGTCTTAAAATTTATATTTATAAGGGTTGTGTTGTCATCTATTACGATGTTAGCATGATGTCTTATTTTTAAAACCGCATATAAGTCCAAAATCTGCCCCACTTTAAAAGCTTCTGTCTTTTGTAAAAGCTCTCCAATAAGCTTGGTCTGTCTAGTTGCTACACGGTGCACCAAACTTCTATTTTCAAGTTTAATTTTCGTATAAATAAATCTGGCGGTAAATTAATTGTTTTGGGAAACAAGGGTTGTTACATGAAATTATTATTATTAATTTGTCTTAAACTATTTTACTTAAATATTAATTACTATTTGTTTCATTGACTTTGTAAAAATTATTTTCTAGGTGTGTGCGACTAGCATCTTTTAAAATTTATATGATACGAATGTAGAAATTCAGCTTGTACTATTTTACGATAGCTTTGGCCTGTGATAATTATTACCTTCTATTGTTTAACCAATATTTTTCTGTTGTGTTTCTTTTCCCATGACCCTTGATTTATCCTATTAAAAACTCCTGCCGTAGAAAAGAATGAATCATCAGTCCATAATATTTTAGTAAAGAAATTAAGATCTTCATCCAACTTTTGAATCATCTGGCGGCAAAAGTCCAGCCTTTTCCTTTTATGTGCCTCTGTTAAAACTTGTACGGGTAAAATTTTATATGGTCTGTAGCTGTTATTTTTTTAATGTACGTTGGATTTTGGAATAACTTTTACCTAATTGATCGACTGCATTATTTATATTACATTCAGAATTTTCTAAAAAATAATGCAATGTTTCAAAAAAGTCTATTCGTGAATAAATATGGATGGGCTTACCTTCGAAATGAAGCAGTATATCTAGCTGTTCTTCCTGGTTTGTTTGAACTACACGCTTTTTTCTACTAAAACGGGGGTATTATTCACCTTTGGTAAATATGGTAAATATGGTAAGTGTTTTTTGATGGTGTTGAACGATTTGGATACAACACCCTATATGCACTTTTTGATGCATGTTTATTTTTGTTATCTTGTGTATAACAAGTAAATATTTGGACTTTTCCTTCCTCACTGTAAACCATTTTGATTGTTTCATTAAAGAAATGTCACTTATCAAATATAAAAGTTGTCATTTTCATAGCTCACTTAAATAAGATTAACTTTTCCGTATTTACAGTAACTAGTTTAACTAAGATATTCGACGTTTAATAACTCAAAAACGGTATATGGTAGGGGTAACATATGGTATATTTTTGAAATCAGAAACAAAGGATACAGGGTATCCCATTTAAAAAAAAATACTGTTTCTTGTATACCCTGAAATCTGCACGCTACTGCACTTTTGATAGCATTTTAACAAAATTCAGTCATAACCACACAACTTTTATTTAAAACTTTTTTTCTATAGGCAATAATAACGATGATAAGGGGTGGATAATTTATAATGAATAACCCTGTACATTTATCCTCATTACAGGAATCCATAAAAAATTTACTTCGAGTTCTAATCTATATTATAAGTAAAAGGAACGTCCATAAAAATTTACTTGGCAACGTACAAAAAAAATGCTTAAATATGTCAAACTTTGAAATGGGAAAAGTTAAGAACTTTAATCTTAAACTTGCATCTTAAAAGTAGAATCTGCATTTTGAAACTATATTTAAAAATTTGTATCTAAAAATCTGCACAAAAATCTACTCAAAAAAAGATCTGTACCAAAAAAAGGTCTGCACCAAAAAACCTTAAAATGAGAAAAAATTATCATAGATGAATCATTCGCTATTTAATAAAAATATAGCCTTATCTTATTGGTATAAATAAGGTTTTTACATTTCGGTAACGTGAGTTAAATTAAATCTTCAAATCTTTATGAAACGAACACTTAACGCAAACGTTGATTATTACTTCTGACTTAATTAAACACGTTCATGTGCACTCGACATTCCAAGAGGCAGCTCGAAACGAAAAAGGAATAAAACCGGGCCTCCCTCCTTTCTCGAGACATGTTTTCTAATACCACGACAATAAGTGTCGACAATCGGATATTTCCAAGTGACAACACTGGCTCAAACATCTCAAGAAATTAGCTTACTATCTTTATTAAATGCAAACATATAGTTGTTGGTATTTATTATTATTAGAAAGTAATAAGTAGTAAGTAAGTAATTTATTTCATCAAAAACATACATAGATGTGTAAGGAAAGTACATGAATTAATTGAATTATATTAAAAAATATTAAGAAACACAAAAAACAAAATAAGATATATGCAATAATTATACAATAAAATAGTACAATTAATTTCAATTAATATACAATCATAAAATACAGAATTTAGATAAGTATAGGCTCGTTCTTATTAATTATTAACAAATTTAAAAACAAAAGGTGAAATATTCCTCCAAGGTATAAATACTTTATTTAATAGGAGGTGTCTCAAGTTACGCTTAAATTGATTTAGACTAGTGATGGTTTTAACATCAGATGGTAGGTGATTAAATATTTTAATGCCGATGTAGAATGTGCTTTTCCTTTTTACATTATAATTATATTGTGGCAAGAGGTATAGATTATTTTGTCGTGTGTCATAATTGTGGACATCCGAATGTTTAATTAGACTAGTTTTATTTCGGAATATAATTATAGATACTCTGAATATATATAGATTAACCAATGTCAATATTCGTAATTTTTTAAAATGTTCTCTATATGAATCTCTAGGTCCTATACGACATATTGATCTGATAGCCTTTTTTTTGAATCCTGAATGTAGCGGCTACACCGGTAGAATTTCCCCAAAACTCGATCCCGTACTGCAAAATGCTTTGGAAATAAGCATAATAGATAATTACCGATGTTTGTTAACCAACATTTTTCCTTATAATAAATATTGCATATACAGCACTAGATAGTCTTGGTGAGTTCCACCACTCATCCAGATATACCCATAAGAATTTGACATCTTCCATGGATGAAATATTGCCATGATTAAGGTAGATATCTTGTTGAGTATAATTGTAACCGGGATGAATGTGATGCTATGGGTTCTTGACAGGTTCAGTATTAACTTATTTGCAGAAAACCAGTTGTTTAATTTATTTAATATTTCGGTGCATTCCGGTGACGGAATTTTGAAGAGAAAGCTGGTGTCATCAGCAAATAAGGAAAACTGAACCATTGGAAAGTTGTCAACAAGGTCATTAATATAAACTAAAAAGAGCAAAGGGCCAAGAATTGAGCCCTGCGGAACCCCACATTTCATCATTTTCCGATCAGTTCTTACTGGCACTAAGTCATTATCGACCATATCTTTTAACTCCACATACATTTTTCGATTATTTAGATAAGACTGGAACCAACCATAAGCTACACCCCTAAATCTCATGTTAGGTTTGAGAGAATGCTTTTGTAATACCGAATAATTATTTTATTACATATTTTTTTTTAGAAATGCATAAATACGAAGCAATAATATGTCAGATTTTTTGAAATGTACGAAAAGAATGGGCTTATTTAGGTTAGGTTAGATGTCATGAATGTCATTATGATTTCCGAAGTTACTCTAATTAATCTAGATATTGTCTTTCAATATAAAATGTCAAAATAAATATGACAAATATTAATATTTTGAATTATTAATTTAAATATTTTTATAAATAATTTTTAAGCGGTCTAGCGCCATGAAGAATTCAGAAGAGTGAAAATAAATATATATCGGACTAGAATTTCTCGTTTTTGTATTGTAACTGGAGGAAATTTTCCTCTTTTGCTGAGGTAATATTTTTTTCAATCTCAATATGTTTTTGCTAGTTATGTGACATTCATAACACGTGTGTCCTTATTATTTTTAACCTTCATCATCTCATTACGCATAATATCATACGTTATAGATGACCCTTTGACCGCGATAAAAATAATTATAATTTCCAATGACAAAAACATGATAACTAGTTTTATATAAATATCAATCCGTTCCTAATAAAAATCAGTTGTAAACTAAAACTCATACTGTAACTATCAAGAGAAAAATAAAGTAATTGTACATTTACTTCCAAGAGGTGATTTCATTTGTTGTGAAGTGTGAACCTTGGGAAACGCACCCATAACTGGCGCAGTCGGTATCTTCGAAGTCAGAAGATCCAGAAGTTGGTTTCCAGGAGAATCTCAAGAAAAAGGACGACTATTGCAGTCATACCTCTGTCTAAGGTATCCTCTGAAGATTTGTGGATTGGAAGAAAGACCCCTTTGGAAATTCGTTGGTTTTGACCATTTGGACCAGAAAACTCAGAATTCACCCCGTAAGTCCTACATACTTTTCCAAAATTTTTCCTGATAAGATTGGTATTTTTGTGTTTGCAACTCACGATTCAATTTTGACCGTATATCAAAATTAATCACATAATAAGTTTTGACTGCATATCAAAGTTTATTAAAACCATAAAATTTTAACTGTATATTAAAATTTTATTTTCATAAATTCTAAATGTATATTAGAATTTATTAGTTTAAGTCTAAATATTGTTATTTCAATTTTTTTTTAAAAAAAGTTTTAAAATGAATTCAAGTACTTCAAATACTTTTGCCGAAGGTGCAAGAAATACTGTAGATGATAATATGACTAATTTGCAACTATTTAAGATGTTCGTGGATGTTATCCCACGTTTCGATGGAAATCCATCAATTTTAAATGATTTCATATCCGCATGCGATGAACTTGTCATAACGTACGGATCAGAACATAATGATTTACAAAATAAATTTATTCTTAGAGCAATTCGAAGCAAGTTGTACGGCCAAGCGCAAGTCAATATTGCCTCTCGTCTTGAAATTAAAAATTGGAATGATATTAAAATAATTTTAACTAACACATTTGGAGATCCTAGAGACCTTCCAACTTTGCAAACAGAGTTAATTCATTTAAAGATAGATTTAAGGCGAGAAACATTAGTTTCTTTTGGTAATAAAATCATAGGATATCAATCCTTATTAATTTCCAAATTAACGCAAAGCTCAGAACCAATGGCAGTAAAAGAAGCCATGAGTAAAGTGTACCAACAATTAAGTTTGGACACATATGTCAGAAACTTACCAACTAATTTTAAACAAATGGTGCGAACCAAAGAAATCGATAATTTAATGGATGCTATTGCATTCGTTACAAAAGAGGAACAATTCCAAATATATAGTAAAACTATTTCACCACAAAATAATTTTCCATTTAAACAATCGAGTACATCATTTTACCAACAACCTCTTGCTAACTATCAACAAGTACAAAACAAAGCTATTCATCAACAACCACAATTCAATTACCAACAACCACAAGTGAATTATCAACAACCACAATTTCATTATCAACAGCAGTATAAACCATTTTCTCCTACAATGAAAACACAGAATTTTAAACAAAACTCTCCAATGGTACGTAACGAACAGCCCAACAGAAGAGACATGCAGGTTTGGCATAGAAGAAACCAACCAACACCAATGGAAACCTGAACCATAACTAAAAATATCCAAAAAAGTTATCCACGAGGAACACCAATGGAAACCTCAGAAATAAGCAGAACATCCTTCAATAACTATCCACGGAGACAAGAAGAACTCCACCACACGCAAGCTGATATAACTTCAAACACTCGCTTTAGACCGAATAATCACTACATGATGGAAGAAACATTTGCGGAATTACAGCAGTTAGACGACCAAGATGAAGAAGATCCAGATCAAGCATTGGCAGATGAAATTAGAGCCATCAATGAGGAATACAACGAAGGGCTAAATTTTACGGAAGATCCCCCTACCAACTACCCGGAATAGCAGAATGCAATATCTCGCTAACCACTACCCCTCTACCGTACATTCAATTAAAACAACCGCCAATCAAACTGTTACTCGATACAGGAAGTTCCAAAACAATTCTAAAACCCTCAATAGTTAAGGAATATTGTGCTGAATTAATAATTCACAGACCGGTAAAAATTAAAACAGGAGTAGGTCAAAAAGTAGTACAAGAACAAGCTACTATACCCGCATTTCCAGAATTTAACACAAATCAAAATTTTAATGTAATTTTATATGATTTTCATGAATTTTTCGACGGAATTTTAGGATTTGAAGATTTAAAAAAAATTAAAATTAAATATTTCAATTTCTGACAAAATACTATTCAACAATCAATGTCAAATACCTATTAAGTTTGAAAAACCAATAATTATTGAAAGTCATAAAATACAGCAAATCACCGTTCCAACAACCATTCCGGACAATACAGAACTATTTCTTAAGGAAATTAAAAACACAGATTATTACATACCTGACACAATAACCACAGTAAAAAACAAACACATAACATTTGAAATTCATAATTACAATTCCTTTCCGGTTTCATTTGATCCAATAAATTTAAAAATTTCGGATTTAAAAAATTATAATCTGTATAAACATTCATTAACAAATACGCAAGAACATGTAAACACACCTGATATTAACACCCTATTAAGAACACAACATCTAAACAAAGAAGAAAAAACCGCACTAATCCAACTTTGTAGAAAATACACAGATATCTTTCAAAAGCCACAAGATAAATTAACATTCACTAATGCTGTTAAACATGATATCAAGACCACAGACGATCAACCAGTTTACAGTAAAAATTATAGGTATCCCTACATTCACAAGGTAGAAGTCCAGAAACAAATAAAAGAAATGTTGGATAATGACATCATCAGACCATCACAAAGCCCATACTCATCTCCCATCTGGGTGGTGCCAAAAAAAATGGACGCTTGAGCGGAAAACCAAAATGGAGACTTGTAATTGACTACAGAAAATTAAATGAAAAAACTGTTGAAGATAGATACCCCATTCCTAATATCACCGAAATTTTAGACAAACTAGGACGCTGTTCATACTTTTCAACAATTGATCTAGCATCTGGATTTCATCAAATTGAAATGCATCCAGCTTCCAGAGAAAAAACAGCCTTCTCAGTAGAAAATGGACATTATGAGTTTACAAGAATGCCTTTTGGATTGAAAAATGCCCCCGCAACATTTCAACGATGCATGGATAATGTACTAAAGGAACTACAAAATAAAATTTGCTTAATTTACATGGACGATGTCATAGTATTTTCAAACGGATTAGAAGAACACATAAAAAATCTTCAATTAGTATTTGATACTTTCAGAAAACATCAACTTAAGATACAACTAGACAAATCAGAATTTTTACAAAAAGAGGTAACATTTTTTAGGACATATCGTAACACCCGACGGTATTAAACCAAACCCAGATAAAATTTTAGCAATTCAAAAATATCCCATTCCTAAGACACCAAAGGAAATTAAAGCTTTTCTCGGATTATTAGGATATTACCGAAAATTCATAGATAACTTTGCGAAAATCACAAAACCAATGACGAGTTGTCTAAAAAAAGATAGTAAAATAATCCTAACAAAGGAATATATCGAATGTTTTGAAATATGTAAAAATTTGTTAACAAATAGTCCAATACTAAGTTATCCTGATTTTTCTTTACCCTTTGAAGTAACAACAGACGCCTCAAACTACGCAATTGGCGCAGTACTTTCACAAAAGAATAAGCCACTTTGTTACGCTTCTCGAACCTTAAACAAAGCTGAAATCAATTAATCTACTATAGAAAAAGTACTACTTTCTATCGTTTGGGCTTGTAAACAGCTTAGACCTTATCTTTATGGAACAAAATTCACAATATATACTGACCATAAACCACTTCAATGGTTATTTAGTTTAAAAGAACCAAACTCGAAACTTGTTCGATGGAAATTAAAATTAGAAGAATTCGATTATATAGTAAAATACAAACAGGGAACACAAAATAAAGTAGCTGACGCATTAAGTCGGATTAAAACAGAAGATTGTCATATTAACGAAACGGAAGATAATGACAACATGAGCACACAGGTACAAATAGACGATGACTTGGACGAATTAATCGAAAATATTCTAAGTGAAGAAAATGAACCATCTGACAAATTAGATCAAATAGTACATGAGTTGGAGGAAGATTTACAAAATACTCAACATACGGCACGAGAAGAACCAATTTTCACATTACCATATACGGAACAACCAGTAAACCATTATAAAAATCAAATTGTGATAACCGAATCCTACAATACACCAACTAACATTTGTGACACAAGACCCATATTTAATAATATACGACACTTCATCACATTAAAAACAAACCTAGATGATGAGAATACGCTTAAATTTTTAAAACAATACATCTCTATCGATGGAAACACTTGTTTCAAATTTTCAACCCCTTCCCTAGAAAGAAAAATCACAAGAATACTCAGATCATCATTATTATATCATAGAACTAATAAAATTTTAATATCTAATAAATTACTAGAAGATATAAGTAATGAGAATGAACAAATAGATAAAATTAAATACCATCATCAAGGGAAAACTTGCCATCGAGGTATCAAAGAGACAACCACTTCCATACAAAAATTGTATTATTGGCCCAATATTCAAAAGGATGTCACAAATTTTATTAATACAATTCAAACATGTCTAACATCAAAATATGACAGAAAACCTCAAAAGATTAAATTACAAATAACAGAAACACCTAACAAACCTTTTGAAAAAGTACACATCGATACTTTTCATATAAAAAACGAAAATTTCTTAACTATTTTTGATCCATTTTCTAAATTCGGTCAAGCTTATTACCTTGACAATAAAAACAGTATATGTATTATGGAAAACCTTTTGCAATTTTTCTCACATATGGGATTACCTACCCAAATTATTACTGACAATGGTACAGAGTTTAACAATCAGCTAATAAGAGATTTTTGTTTACTACATAATATAAACTTACATTTCACTACACCATATCACTCAAATTCAAACTCTCCAGTCGAAAGATTTCATTCTACACTAGCAGATTCTATTCGATGCTTAGAAACAGAACAAAGAAAACCTATTAAATATCTCATGACCCTTGCCGTTATGCTTTACAACAACTCTATACACTCAGTTACTAAATTAACACCATTTGAAATCGTACATGGACCAAGAACAAATCCATATGATACAAACCCTCAGTTTATCACCTCACAATACGTTACTAACCATCAAGAAAGTATGCAAAAACTATACACAAATATCAAACAACAAATAGAGACAAATAAAGAGCATACTATAACAGACCGTAACACTAAACTTAATGAACCAGAAATTACTCAACCAGACCAAACAATATATGTACGAACTGGTAAACGAGTAGCAAAACATTTGCCAAAATATAAAAAAGTCACGGTACTACAAGACAAAGACATAACAGTAGCTACAACTTCAGGAACTTTACATAAAAACAATGTACAAAAACAAAGGAAAATTAACAATACTCCTTTGTTACAGGACAATGACAATGACAGGATGGACACGGACGTTAACGACACTACTAGTAATAATAAAATACATTTACGCAGATATCACCTTCGACCCCGTCATACATCCAACATTATTCCGAACAATGGGCACTGATACACGCGTAATAAGTCATTATCATACATTCATTCACAAAATTAATTTACAACCGCTTATTACAACTTTTGATAATTTAATATTTATGCTTAATCACACTTATGAAATAGATAAGGCACATAATCTAAAAAACATTGATATTTCCCTATTAAATCAGGCAGAAAATTTAAAAGAAATTATCACCCAAGATTATAGGAAATTAATTCCAAGACGATTAATACGTACAAAAAGAGTAAAAAGAGGCCTAATTAATATCGTAGGAAAACTACATAAAGAACTATTTGGTCTTGCAACAGAAGACGATGTAGCTAATCTTGATGAAAAAATTAACACACTTATGTCAAATGAAAAAACGTTAACACACGAACTAAATTTACGAACATCTTTATTTTCTACCTTTGCTAATAAAACTGATACATTATTAAACCAAATATCAAAGAATCAACGGAAAATAAGAGAAAACCTTCAATACATTAAAACTAGTCATGACACAAATTTTCAAAGACAAATTATAATCAATCAATTAGAACTCATTCTTTATTATTTTTCACAATTAGATCAAACTTTAACTTTTCTCAGATTGAATACAGTTACGCCATTCTTATTAAATACCAGGGATATGCAGACAATACTAATTAACTTAAGATTATTATATCCAAAGGAAAACTTGCTTAAATTTTCACATCCTTACTCATACTTTCAAGCTCTAAAGCCATCCTTTTCACAATATGATCGTACTATATATATTGCACTATTAATACCAATCTTAGCAAATCCAACATCCCTAACCTTTTTCCAAGTAATTCCTATACCAATCAAAAATATTACAATTCTTCCACCAAAACCATACCTCATCGTTGATTCTAAAGACAATTATCAATGGATGGACATCGAGCCAACAAGAATAGAAGATATATATTTCTTAGAAGACAACCTTCAGAATACAAAAGAATGCTTTATCGAATTATTAAGACGACGACCTGCTGAACAATACTGCAAAATTTCCATGGTTCACATGAAAACTCCACACGTCGAACAAGTGTCACCATCAAATTACATTATCATTATTGATGATGTCACAACAGTGGAATACACCTGTCATGCCAAGACAATTGCCTACAAAACATTAATACAAAACACAAGGATTTCTCTATCACCACACTGTGATTTTTACCTCAACAATCTAACATATTTCTACGAAGAACCTTTTTCAGCAACAACATCCTTCTTGTTGCCAAATATATCCTTAGAAAATTTTCCTGCTATCGACATTTCAATTCCATCTTTACAAAACCTTCATTCTACACAATTACAGTTAGCCACCCTTCAGAAGGTACATCTCAAAAATCTATCAAATTACCCACAATCCAATTATATATGGATTATTTCACCTATTATCATTTTGATACTGATAATAACATTTTTATGGATACGAAAACGAAGCAAGAAACCTGGAACAAACGTAACAGTTTCATTTTCAAAAACCAAAGACGACATCTCCATCAAGGAAGAAGAAAAGGCCCAGCTACAGCCAACTCCAGTCGGACCCCAAAAATTCGGGACCCAACTTCCGTTCTAACAGGGGAAGAGTTATGTGACATTCATAACACGTGTGTCATTATTTTTAACCTTCATCATTTTATTACGCATAATATCATACGTTATAGATGACCCTTTGACCGCGATAAAAATAATTATAATTTCCAATGACAAAAACATGATAACTAGTTTTATATAAATATCAATCCGTTCCTAATAAAAATCAGTTGTAAACTAAAACTCATATTGTAACTATTAAGAGAAAAATAAAGTAATTGTACATTTACTTCCAAGAGGTGATTTCATTTGTTGTGTGAACCTTAGGAAACGCACCCATAACTTGCTTCTAATGTTGAGGACACCGTCATTTAATTCAATACAGTTCTTGCTCCTAGACAAAATAGTTGTTTTAATAGTTTCTATGATAAAATGTATTGGAAGTGTTGTTTTTGATTCATTATATGCCTAAAACTTAGGCTGGAGAAAATGCTTTTGTAATACCCAATAATTATTTTAATATTTTTTTTCTAGAAATAAATATATAGGATATTTACTAGAATGTAAATTTAATATAAACTTACAACGCTTTAAGGTCAATGGTAATATTTAAGAAATAATAATTCACGTCTTTCTTGTTAAATTTTTTCTTGATCGTAGTCCTGTATTGGTATAAGTAAAAATGTCATTAGTTACCCAGGCGCAATCCATTTTAATGGCCTCCCAGTAGGTCGCCAATGATCAATCGATTATTTCATATCACACACATTGAGTATTTTTTGTCGGAATCTGTGAATTTGACGAATGGTTTCAATAACTTTCTCGACCCGAAACGTGTATTGGATCTTGGAGCAAAAACGTCCGTATCATGGAATACATTTCTCTTGTCATGTCTCTTGACTTTCTTGTAATAATTTATTTTCTTATTCTGCTTTTATCTTACTACTGTTTTTGTTTTTACTCGCGAACGTATTTTATGCTGTTATACATATACACTACCGCATTATAGAACTTTATGTATTATTACAGTAGAGGGAATATAATTTATATTATTCTCCAGTATTCGTTAGAAGTTACATATGGAATTCAGGTCGACTAAATTAAATAAGCTTCTTTCCTTGAATTTATCACTTACTAATACCAAATATACTTACTAATGGTTTCTTTCTTTAGTAATTGAAAAAAAATTATTGTAATTTAGGATATTTTTTTACAAAGAATCATTAACCATAAAATACAAAATTTACAGTTGAAGCTTCTTTTGTTAGCTCGGGCGTATATACATATATACATTGTGTCCCAAATTCGATGCTCACCATTGAAGTCTCGGAAATGGTAAGAGCAAACAAGGTCGGTTAAACGAGATAAGTTTTAGCAAATGTTATGCGGATTCCAAATTCGTTAAGAAATCACGACTAACTGAAACCGACATTTTTCAAAAAACGAAAATTTTGTAATTTCTCTTTTTCGCTGTAACCAAGTAATCTTTGGTCAGACAGGTTTTAGACTTTTGCCTTATTGGGACAATTTTTGGAGACTAATATTTCGATCTAGAAACAAATGCTCGATAGTCTTTTGTTTTCGAGATATCCGAGGTAACTTTTGCTTTTCTTATGGTGTAACGAAGTGATTTTATTTTATAGAATTAAGTTAGGTAACTAGGTGCTATTTGTCTGTTTTGAAAAATATTTTAACCATTGTAGTATTGCGCTTTTAATTAATAACAGTTTAATTGTTAATTATAGATAGGTAGTATTGATATGTTTTTATGAACATTCCACATATGCCAAGTGGCCGGCAGTACGTAAATCGCGAAACGCGAAGCGCGCATTGTGCCCCGGCACCCTTGTGCCCGCGCTAACATGAAGGAGCCCGAGACTGAAAACAATCAAGTTAGTTCCCGTCCGACCGCCAACCGAAGAATAACGCCGATCAGCACAGTAAGTAAACTCGTGAGTATAAGGATATATTGGTATTTAAATTTCATGCGGAATTATTCTAAGTCAATAAACGGGTGACGTAGTTGTAATATACCGCGCATGACTACCGTATCTCATCCTACTTCTGCTTTTGGCAGTGTTTAGTAGCATGAGGATTTTACAATCAAGTGAGTCTCCGTCTGACCGCCACCCGAAGCACCACGCCGACTTGGATAAGTATCCGAGAAGAGTCCGTTGCTGCCGCCCGTACCGACCAGACGTGCCGACACCGACCGCTTCAGAGAGGAAGCAGCCCAGGACCCGGAAGTAGGTAGCAAGGTTTGATAAAGGTTTGGTAAATAGATAGTCTTAGTGTGCTTGTATTGGCGCTTGCCTCCTCTCCTGTATCCGTCCGCCGTCTGCTTATGACCGATTAATTTATTGCCGTTTACCGTTTCACCACTTCTTTCACTGGATTACCGTATCGCACCGCTTGACCGCCCGCTTACTGCCCCCCCGCTCGCCCGTAGTTAAGACCGTTGTAGTATAAGTTTGTAGTATAAGTTTGTAGTATAAAACCGCTGGTAGTATAAGACCGCTTGGAGTATAAGACCGCTTGTATTATAAGACCGCTTGTAGGATAAGTTGTAGTTACTAAGGTGTATATAATGTGTAAATAATAATTAGTGTGTAGAATAAATGCACATATATTGAATGAGAGTCTGTTCCGTAACTGTAGTATGTAAGTTCCCTTTTTCCCGACCCCTGGCTTAGCCGTATCTTCACTGTAGTTGCCCGGCCTCTATCGTCCCGCCGATAGAGTAAAGTGGTGTTTCTGCACTCTAAACAGAAACTGGCACCCGAGATCTCCGTACCGTGAACACCGCCGCAGTGTTGGGCGTCAAAGTGACACTTCTGCTCTTGGGTAGAGCAGCGAAGTACGTCACAATGGCAGCCATATTGAACTTTTCGTTTTTCAAATTGCGCTTTAAAAGAGCTTTCAAATGATGTATCACATTCTGAAGAAAAAACTGTTTTTCAAGAGACTAATTTAAGGAAAGTTATCCATTGCTTAATAAAACAAAATAATAGGTCACGGAAAATCAAAAAGTTTTTGTATAGCCAAAAAGTTGCTTATTCAGACGGCGCGGGCGTCTAATTACCTATGGACTTAAAATCTACTGTAAATTGCTTCATTCGTACAATTTTCTAAAAATATCAATTTTTAAACAATCATTAAGTTTTATTTGTCATAAAATTGTCAATAAAGTGTTCAAAATTTAAACAAAGAGATCCTCTTCATAGAGGGCATTCTTGAACGCAAAGTAGTTAGTAATTAGTAAAACTTAAAAAAGTGCTTTTCTAAAAACGACCAAATTCACACATAACTTTCAGTAAAATTTAGTAGGCTGTGGTTCTCAAATGAAGAAAAATTTGATATGTTAGAATGTTATTTAAAAGTCAATAGAAATTCGCAAAACGCATCGGCATTCTATCTAGAAACATTTCCGGAAAGAATGCAACCACATAGAATAGTTGTTGGAAGAATTGTAAGCAATTTGTTAAATTACGGGAGTTTTGATAATAAAAGGGGCCGGTATGATATTGATATTGTTGAGCGCACAAATAATATTCTCGAAGCGGTTAACAATAATCCCCGCATATCAGTGCGACAAATTGCAAGAGAAACAAATATTCCTAAGACAACTGTACACAACACATTAAAAGAAAGGAAATATCATCCGTACAAACCTTTTGCTACTAGATACACAATGTGCTATTTCCTTATTTGTTTAATAATATATAAATAGCTATTCTGCGGTTTTTGAATAGAAAGTCTGAAGTAACAAATATATTCCATACATTATGATATTAATATAAAAGCGTGGTTCCAATATCATTGTTTTATTACAACTGTCGCTGTATGTTGATGGGCCCCATATTTTTGTAATTATAGCAATTTTATTCTTATTGTGTATCAAGTCATAAATGCATCGAAAAAAAAAACATGAGCAATATTTTTACGTATAATGTTTTTACAATTTAATCGGAAAAAGGAAATATAAAATTATGTTGACCACCTCTAGCTTTTTAAGAGCAAATGCTTGTGAACAAGAGTAAAGCAGAGGATAAAACAAAACAATTACTTTTAATTTTCACGCACGTACAGTTCTGTATATCTCGGATAAATAGATCAGCAATCTAGTGAACCTAATAAGATCAGTGCCGACGAAACTTCAATAAAGCTAATTCAGTTTGGCTGCAATACCCCAGGGCTGCAGAAGCAATCACTCGAAGCATCGTCTTACAAAAATGGCAACTAGACTTAGGGTGATTAAAATGTCTGTTCGGATAAATATAACAAGAGATTTTAAAAAACAGGGATATATAATGTTAATAATCTACCATGTGACTTATACGAATTGTTATTTGTGTTCCGACAATCCTGTTATTGATTTTAATTCAACTGTCTTCGATGAAATAAATAAACACTTGCATTTCAGTTAAGTATATTATATGTATAATATTACATATAATATACAGGGTTATTTAATATAATCCGAAGAAAAAACCCTAATATGACTCCATATACTAACGACTTTTCTAAAATATCAAAAAATCGGTACGTTAGATATCAACAAGAAATTTAAAGGTAAAGACCATACCCGCCTATGGTTTAATGAAACGAATTTGTATGCTATAATTGAACTGATTCAATGACAAAACCGAGTCTATATCCCATTCTCTAAGTTACGTCGATGAGGAACAGTAATTTCGAAACATCGGTGTCCGTGCCTACGCCTTCATTTATATGGCACGATGCCATTTTCTTTGAACCTTTAACCTTTCAAGCTCTCACTATGTTAATATTATTTTTCAAATAAAGTACTAACATTTTAAAATGACATATTTTTGACAAATCATTGTATTGTTTCCAATTTTTCGGCGGACATATATTTGACTTTTTCAATGTTTTATCTATTTTGTTAAATTTTCTAATAGAAATGTTCATTAATATTCCATACATTCCCCTATTATTTATAGCATCGAATTATATTTTCAACGTTATAGCTTGATGAAATGGACAGCAATCAACATAACACAATTTTATAAAATCAATATCTCTAAAACAATCCATAATTTAATATGTTCCAAGTATATTGTTGGTATGACAGATACTGGCGGTTCTATAAGGGAAACTTCAGTTACAAAGCAAATAATTCATTCCTATTAGGACATCCTGTCTAAAAACAATAAAATATTCCGATAGAAAATGGAATATTTTAATGACAGGGTCAGATAAAGCACTAACAGGAGAAACTTTTAAAAAAGGTATGTCATAAATATAACGAAAAAAAAGTTTTAAAAATAGAAACGTTTTCACTTACGCTAATCATCTTTTAAATGGAGTTAATGAGAATTTTGAGATTTTATATGTTTACAAAATAAACGATTGAAATTAATACGTTAAAAAATTACAATGATGTTAAATAATCAGCTTGAAGTCAATTGTTCATTATTATTTAACATGTTTTAATTGTAAACCATCTTTTTATTTTTCTTTGTAATTTTTTAATTTTTTTTTTGCCTAATAAGTGATGAACGACATATTTTGTAAATAATAATGTAAATATAAAGAAACTATGGAAGGTATAAAACGGTGGTTTTATTTCGTTAAGATATAGTTCTCATTTTCGTTCATAAAATTTACGTGATGAAAAAATACATATAAAGAAAAATTATACCGTATACACCAAAACAGCCAACGCAGCTACGGACACTGCTGTTTCAGAATTACTGTTCCTCGTTAGCGCAGCGTAGTTTAAGAAATGTCATCTAGAAAGGATTTGACATGGTACAAAAATTGTGAAATAAAGGATATGGCACCCGATCCTGGGTTTCAGTAGATTTTTCTGAAATTTATTGTACAATATATTATGACCCAGGATGACACTTGTTTATGCGGGAAATTTTTGTGAGCCTACAGGATGTACCAGAAAACAGGTTCGAGGATTCCTTCTTTTGCAAAGTTTAAAAATATTATTTTTCTCTTTGTATGTGAATATCCTTTAAAAAATCTATTAGTAGAAGGATTTTGAAGTATATATTTATTTAACGAAGTGTCCTATAATCAAAATATACGAGGTGCTATGATTGATAATGATAAATACTAACTTTTAAAGTTCTAAAAAATGTATTTTAGATGCAAACTATTGATAAAAATATTGAAAGAATAAAAATATTGATGATAACAATAATAATACGATTGTTATTAATACAAATAACAATAGTAATAATAATAGGGGTGCAAAGGACCGGCAACCTCCACGCTGGTGCACCCTGGAGAGGCAGAGGCAACTCTGCCTGACAAATGCCGGCCGGGGGTACCAAGGCTAACCACCTAGTACCCCTTTCCCTTCTGGTTCCATATAACCTAAGAAGAAGGGCCCTTCACGACCGACCCCAATCGGATGGGGTCAGAGACAAGTGGGAGGGGCCTCACCGGAACATCTCAATGATAACGACCGCAACGGACAAGGACGCTTTAAGTGGACGAGGGAACTTCGGGATGACTTGCTGACCTGCCGCGAGAGTAGCGAACCTGAGCGAAGGGAATACATGGCGCGATTGCATGCACTTTGGTGCGAAATGCATCCAGAGCATCGCGTCTTCTCTCAACAACATCTGAGAGATCAAGTATCCTTTCTGCTCAGGACAGGTTACGTAAGGGCACCCCGTCAGCTAGAAGAACTGCCAGCCGCAGTCCCACCGCGGCAATTACCAGCTGATGGGGAACATCCTTTATAGTTCACCGGTGTAGACTTAAGGACGAGGGTTAGCCTTAACACCAGGGCTAACCTAAAGCCACAAGACCTAGCTAGAATGGACGAGGTCATCAATGAGGAAATTCCGGAAGATGTAGACATCTAGCAAATCAACTGTGCCGTGTACAACGCCGCGAAGCAACTCGTCCCTCGTGAGAGGTCAACCAATCACGGGGTCGAGAAAGCTAATCGGCGTGTACAAAAAAATCGAAGGCAAGATACAGTCGGCCAGACAACACGCTTCTTGGATCCAGAGTGTGGTGGAATATAAGACGACTGGTAGAGTTTTTACTCCCAGGATCCGGCGCATAGCTGCCGGATTAAGACGTCAACACCATACTCTAAATCTGATAGTGATGTTTACCATCAAGCAGCACTGTCTAGATAGGATCCGAGCGCTCATGGCGATAAAGAAAACATTGAAGAGGTGGGTGAGGAGTATGGAACAAAACAATTTGTTCCGTATGAATCCTTCCAGCCTCTTTCAAGAGCCACAGCGTGTTGTCGAGAATCCGCCGACTGTAGAAGATGTCGAAACCTTCTGGAAGGGAATCTACGAAATGCCGCGTCCATTCAATAGCGACACTCCATCAATTGCACACTTCGAGGCTCTGTGTCACAGACATCTTGAAGAGCCAGAAGAAGTGTGCCCGGCAATCAGTACGGAGGAAGTCCAACAAGCACTTGTTGGTACCAAGAACTTCGCTGCCCCGGGCCCAGACGGCATTAACAACTGGTGGTGGAAGAAATTTCCTTCCACTCACCGCCGTCTGGCTCGAGTTTTCAACTCATGGTTGAACGAGGGGCAGCAGATTCCGGACTGGTTCGTCGAGGGAAGTACTGTGCTTATCCCCAAAAGGGGGGATCTTTCCGATCCGAGGAATTATAGGCCGATCACCTGCCTTAACTCCTGCTACAAGATATTTACATGTAACTTGTATGATAGGACGGTGAGGTCTGTTGATCCGGTCTTCCAGCAGATACACGAACAGCGTGGTGCCAAGAAGGGCATGGCAGGTTGCAAGGACAGCCTGCTGATAGACCGCTGTATTACACAGGATTCTGTGCAATACAAGCGGAATCTATCGATGGCCTGGATTGATTACCGCAAGGCATTTCATACAACATCGCATGAGCTATTCTTGTACTTGCTCGAATGTCCTGCGGTACTAGCACCACTAGTGAGATGCATAGAACAGCTGCTGCCGCTCTGGAAGACCCGCTTCACCATAACATCAGGTGCACAGCGGGTCACGACAGAGCAGGTGGCATTTAGGAGGGGAGTTTTCCAGGATGACTCCCTGAGTCCTCTCCTCTTCTGCATCTCACTGCTTCCGTTGTCTGTTGGGCTCCGCCAAACCCCGGATATTAATGTGGGCCACCCAGCGGCCGGAGGCATAAGGTCACTCATCTATTTTATATGGATGACCTTAAACTTTATGCCTCCGGAGAGCGCAAACTACAAAACAATCTTAGGGTGGTCGAAGAATATACGCGGGCAATTGGTATGGAGTTCGGGTTGGACAAATGTGCAGTTGTCCACCTCAAGTGAGGACGATGCGGGGAATTCCCTGAAGATGCGCAGCTCGCAGACGGAAGCATCCTAAGACAACTGGATGCC
>JANEYF010004172.1:0-140000 GCA_029963845.1 Rhamnusium bicolor
ATATATATAGCAAATTAAGTTTGTTCTGATCACTTTATAACTATACTAAACTATTTAAACGTCGCTAAAATTCTGCTGCGATCAGATTGATATAAGCAAGATTCGTTGTGCTAATGTATTTTCTAAATTGTTTTGGTGTCATTACATTAAACGCCACTTCGACGGAAATTATCAATAACTCAGAAAAAGGAATTTTCTTACAAAGATACAATATGGAGTTTTTCGTGCGTTAAAGAATTAGCAGATGGATATGATATGCAGTACTATTAGTTTTTCCTCCTTGTTATGAGTAAATTGCAATTGTTAATAACCTTTGTATTTAGTATTTTTTGTAGAATATCATCTATCCATATTAATACATTATTATAAAATATAAGTTTTTATAAAAATACCAAAATATACAAAAATAAGCATCATTACAATTGTGATTTTTCAATACTGCTTCACTTTTCTAGCACACTGAGTATAACATATACAACTCAACCCTTCTTGTGTTATTATTATTAGTAAGGTAGCTGTTATTCAATGCGGTGCAATAACGGTTTAACACAACACTCCTCATCTCCACCAGAAGCCAATTATTTACATAGGGAACACGCGCTAAATCCAAACATAAGGCTTATATTTATTACCACCGGCGTTTTACTATTCACCTCACTATTAACCTTAGTTTTTTAAAACTTTCCTCGAAAAAGTTTAATCCCAGGCAATAAAATAAGATTTACAGTTTGAGTAGTAAAAATTTAGTATGAGTAAGATTTTAAATCCAAGTCCCAGAAAGAAAATAAACAAATATTATTTTGGTTGATAATAAATTGTCCTTAGGTTGACTGTAGTTTTTCTTATATATTTAAAATTATACCAAAGAATAATGTAAATGTAAAGTGTTTCAATGCTTTATACAAGTATTGAGATATTGATTATATTTCTGATTGTATTTCTTCTGTATGTATATTGTTAAAACCAACTGGGCAATTTTATGTGCCTTATACTTTTCGAATAAGACTGTTTTAGATAAGGACAACACTTGCTGTGGAAACAAGCAAATGCAATAATGTATTTGCCTATTCAGCATTTTCGAAACTAGAAATAATCACAGTATACTTGCTCGTGGGACACAGGACAACTTTAGCTTCAATTATATTTCTAAATGACCACCATTTAGTTGAATGCAATTGCGAGATATTTATCAAAATACGCATAATTTCAGTTATCTTCTGTTGTTTGTGTCGTAGTGCGCAAAACGTTGCCCCTAACATAACCCAAAAATAAAATCGCGTCGTATAATGTCAATGACTTAGGAGCCATTTTATGTCACCTCTGTTATATACTATTTGGGCATTTTCCTCAAAGCAATTCGTTGAGATATTGGCAGTTGGGAAGATGAACGATTTTGTCTGTACCATAAATTCACAGGGTATTTTGACAGTTGTGTCAAAAGAATGCTTCCTTCGTACATCCGCAGGTATTCTTCAGAGATACATTATTCTCAAAGATATATGAACCTATCACTCTTGACCAACATATTTCAGCCCAAATGGCGCCAATATTGGGGTTTGATGAAATATTTGTATGAATCTTTGATCCACAAAATATAAAATTTTGCTTGTTGGTAGAACTATGAACATAAACATGATATTCAATGAATGCTACCGCACTTGAATTCACCGAGGCGCTAGTGTAAGGTAAGGTTCAGAAATATCAAATCACTGAACGTTAATATTTATTACGGCTTTTTAAAGCGGATTTTTAGTGATTTTTACAAAAATTGTGATACTTCTAATGAAATATGGGGGAGATACATATCTATATATATATATATATATATATATATATATATATATATATATATATATATATATATATATATATATATATATATATATATTAAATTCGTTTTCCAGGTATACTCCCGCGTAGGTGATAGGCCCCGAGAGGGACCGTGGTTGTCTGAACGACGTTTCGGCAGAATCTCATCTGCCATCTTCAGGTTCTAACCGTTAACTGCTTACTGCGGCTTCTGGTTACTCGAACTGAATTTTTCAGTTCGAGTAACCAGAAGCCGCAGTAAGCAGTTAACGGTTAGAACCTGAAGATGGCAGATGAGATTCTGCCGAAACGTCGTTCAGACAACCACGGTCCCTCTCGGGGCCTATCACCTACGCGGGAGTATACCCGGAAAACGAATTTAACATTCACCACCCGCGAAAACCTGAAAAACAACATATATATATATATATATATATATATATATATATATATATATATATATATATATATATATATATATATAAACTGTTTTAGGTGAGTTTTGTCTCTCGGAAACATATGACCGTCTTTTGTTTCCGAACAAAATGGAACTACATAACACTACACAAGTTTTTTTATTTACTGGTGTACAAAATAATTATAGTAAAACCCTATAAAAATTTTGACAGCTACCTTGCTCATCAGTGGCACCAACTGGTGAGCCTAAAAACGGTAGCCCTCATTATAAACAAAATGTTTGGTCTTTCAATGCTCCTACTCTCCAGTAACTTCATTATGTGTAAAATATTTACTGTATTCTATAATTGATTTTAATGTTTGAATTTTATGTAAAAATAAACTAAAATCTTTTTTAGTATTCATCTAATTGACTTTCCAAAAATATTTAGTTCCACTGATCTTCTTGTTGATGATTTTTTACGTCTTTTTAAAACACTTGTCTAGCAAGTTCAATGTTTTCTTCGTTTCTTATTCGTTTATTATTTTGGAGGTGCAGATTTCAGATTATCTTTTACTGAATCAGAGTTTCGTCATCCATTTAGTAAGTCACATAGAGTTTTCCATATTGATGGTGCTGAAACACTGATAAACTTGATTCTAAATTGGTAAACCACTTATTGTAGCCGGTAGAATATTTATCAGCCATTATTGCGAAGAAATATTTTACACTGTCATTTATGAAACTTGTTACAATATAATATCTTTTGTTTGTGTCTAGATCTATTCGGTTCTTGCTTCGTGGCAAAATTTCATAGTTACTTATGGCTAATACTAAACTGCTTGAAAATATTGTGTTGTATTTTCTGCAGATTGCAAGACATTTGTGTCATCATGTCCTCATTATAAATTTATATTTAAAATATGTTATTAAATTTGATTTCGTTTTTTGTACATTCTATAGTCAATTTTTTCAAATGTTCTGAAAAAACAAACTGAGGAGGTAATAAGGCTGGGGCAAAACATAAATAATTCAATGAAGTCTAAGTGCTATTCTGCTAACCAGTTGCGTTGTTCGATTTTGGAAGTTCGTAATATTAAGTAGACTTCAAATTTTAAGCAAGAACGTATTTGGGTCTTATAAGTTGCACCTGCTTCTGCACAAGAAATTAAGGAACGGTTAAGTATATGAGTAAAATGTATGTACAAGTAGAACCATTGAAAGTAATAAACCTCAGTATTAGTGCAGAGGACCCAAGCAATAGATACATTAAGGCATATCTATCAAGACTAAATGAAGAAGTTTTGCAGAAAAGAAATTTCGATTGAAATTTGCGAAAAGTAGTTGAACAAATTGTTTACCTCCCCAGGTTATTTTAAGACAATTTGTAAAATTCTTGCAAAACATTTTTTTTACTCAGGTGGAAATTATGCCAATTGCCATTGGCCTTAGACATAATAATCTGATAGACTAATGATCGATCTGCTGTGGTTGCATTTAGGTGAGGATATACTGCACATCTGTAATTCTAGATTGATTCAAGTTAATCAAGTTGGTCAGTCAGACATTAAATTGATTTAAAATGATTGGTTGCTTTTGGCCACCAGCACTGGTATATCGTTAAAAATGCAGAATAAACACCACAGAAGCCTCTGACTTCAATGCCGAAGCTGCACGGACGAGGACATTGATAAAATAATGCGGACATGAACCATTCCCACAGATACTGCCAGTGCCCTTGGCGGGATTCGAACCCACAGTTACAATATAAAGATATTTAGTCACACTTGCCATCGCGCGCAATAGCCACCGATCTTCAAATGAAGTTGATTTTGCTTAATTTGTCTTCGTCAAAATTGCACATATGACAAATATGTGAAAGACTTCACTTGATTACATTAGTTGTAAAGTTCAAAGCTACTGAAAGTATAAGACAAAATAGTACTAACATCAAAGTAAACCTCACAAAAATACAGTATACTTTTACTCGATAATCATTTTGGGTCTCTTCTGGTAAGTTGTAACCAAGTGTTTCTAATTTTAACATCATTTGGTAGTTTTATAAACAACTTTTGTGGTGTTTTTACACTTGTATTCTTGAAGTTCGGCACCAAACACCACGTATAACGATGGGAACTCATTATTTTATATGATAAATAAATCAAACGATACCAAGCATTACTTGCGATTGTTTGTTTACTACAAGAATGATGTCACAGTAGATAGTGATATGGCGGCTCGTGTTTTCGCGCCAATTTACATGTTTGAAATTCTGAATGCTATTTTATCTTATATAGCGATTTCATTTAAGCGAAATAAAAATTCCTGTGGACTAATACTACAATATGAACATTTTAAGACAATTTTGAAATAAGAGTCAAATAGCTTATAAAAGGTAATATATCATTTATCATACCTTCATATGTATATGTCAGCGCGGTGTCCTAAGTAAGCCCCTAGTTTTTGTTTTGCGTCGTGTACTATTTATTAGCAGACCTTAATAATAAGTTAATTCAGTTATATTTAAATAATGTTAATACGTTTGATTCAAGGGATATTTACATCATCCCGATTAGAACAAGTTTGAAAAAATTGTATTAAAAATAATTAACTCATTTCAATAATAATAACGGAAGCCATAAAGTAGCATTAATATCATGATAACCGACCATCGCATATTGGAAATGAGATGAGCGAATAGTATTGATTAGTAAAGTTGATAATGTCCTAATGTCTCGCATTTACATTGCGGAAGTAGGAATTTATAGAGGCGTTGTGTAGCTAAATTGAGTTTGAATTTGATATGAATAGCAGAGCATGTGAGGCTGAATGCTCGTCCGTCCGGTGTGCTAATGACAATTGGCTACCGTGAAAGGGTTGTTCTCTCTACCCTACTAGCCATAATGGAATCATGCATTTACATTTACTGCGCTCTCAGATACATTCTGTACGATTTAAATCATTGTCTTCCGTCTCTTTGAATCATTTATCGAACTGTAGCACATTTTGTTTTACTAGGAATTTAATATAAAAGAGGACGAAGTTTTAGAGAAGGGTTAAGTAGTACTAATATATCCAAGTCATCCAGTTTGTAGACGGAATGTATGCGATATTCTCGTTTTGATATTATTAAATTGATTATACAAATACATTAAATGTCCTGAAGCACTAGATTTCATGAAATTAACACCATAGCCTCTGTTTTTAAGGATTATACAGGGTTAAGTAGTAAGACAGGATCATACATTTTACTCTAAATTTATTTAAAATATTTCGACAAAAAATCTCTATTAATTTTTTGTGCAGATTAGGACATTTTCACCGGGTGTCATATAGAATAATGCAAAGATGGACGGATACACAGGCATTAGTTGGAAAATAGAATGAATTTAGGAGTTCAAAATTAATTAAAATCTTGTCCGAAAAGATTATCATGATTGCACTTTGTTACGGATATTAGAAATGGCTGGTATGAATTAGAAATATTACATTCCAATACGATCACTACAGTTGGCAAAAATGCGCCGCAGGACATAGGCGTACGCACCATAATAAGTGTAAGAAAAGAAATTAACTAGTAATAAAAGCAATAAACTGTTAGAATTTATAACAATGTATGCACAACTTACCTTCTTAACTAGCTTGGTTATCACAAACTGTAAAAGATGTGTAAAAACTTTGTAGCATCATGTATGTTTCTATGGTTGGCTCCGAGAGTAATGTTCGACGTGGTGAAAAAATATGCTTATATTTTGAGAACGACCGTTCGACATCTATTATTGTAGACAAGCATACTTAAAATAGACTTTGAACTCACTTAACGGATCTGCAGATGCACCATCAGCACCATCACAAAATATATCTTAATCTGGTAAAACAGGTGTCTTACTTTAACACACGTGCGAACGTTTCTCCAACGGGCTCATTTTTTGCATCATCTATAGAGTGTAGCAGTCGATTTACTTCGTCCACTATTTGCAATGACTCCGCTAACGACAACGCATTGTTTTGTAAGTTTTGTAAGGCGTAATGTAATCCTTTATAGTTCCTGTGAATAGTTTTTTAAAGCTGCTTCAACAGAAACATCTTCGAATTTTTTCAGGCTTTCCTTAATAGCTACAGTCTCCTCTGGACTGAATTGTAGTATCACAGCTTTCGTTTGTTGTAAATATCTGCTAACCTACAACCGTGTTCTCGAAGAGAATAGCCTACTAAACGCATTGTTGTGACACCATCGGTCACAAACATCAACACTTGGACTTTTTGACAGGTCAAATTTTTCTAACGTCGCCAGCACCACCCGCGTAATTATTTGGCCAGTACACTCACTTAGTCTTTTGCTAGCTAGTAACAGTGGAAATGTTGGTTTAAGAGGGTCCAGTACACGTACTATAACATTTACAATAGAATTTTTTTTACAATCTGTCATCTCGTCAACATATAACCACAGCCGTGTATTTCTTAGTGCTCATTTGATCTTATTTACAATGTCTTCGCTTACAGTTGGTACATAGTTACGCAACGTTGTGCGATTTGGTACGTCACTTTGCGATTGTATTTATTCCAGAATTCCTGGAATGGTTGTTTATCGAGTATGTGCAGGGGAACACATCACAGGCAATCAGCATTAAGAGTAAATCGAACATAAACTGTGTTGTCAAAGGCACGCCATTTTTTTTAGTTTTATGTTGCACAGAATTTACTTGACGTTTACAATCACGTTTGTCCCAGCACATCAGGTCAGTCTCGCACACCTTACAAATTATTATAGCACCATTGTAGAATAAATCTGCGAATTCACTGATAAATTTATTCACTTAGTCAGCGTATGGCCGTTTTTTACCCTTGGGCAGGTCTGACATACCTAATTATTAAATTAAAATCAAGAATAAAATACAAAAAATAAAATTATCAACAATACAACGGATAGAAATAAATTACGTTATTGACACCTCGACGCATAACAGTAAACTAAAATAGTAAACAAGACTCGCTTACGTACTTGGGTATTTCTCTACCTGGCACCGCCCATGATTTGCGGATCGAAATGCCAACTCTGTTGATCACTTTTCTTTTCCACTTTTTAAGCAAATTATTTAAATGCAGATGCGCTAAAAAATTATGCATGATTCTTTGCAGCAAAGAAAAGACATCCAGTATGTTGGAAGTCTTTTCTTTGTTTTGCTGGCAACGTTATCTTATTGAAACCAGTATTCGACTATTTGGTAATCTCACATACCAAAAGGAGGTTTTGGTAGGTGAGACGACGCTCTTTCCTACTAGAAACACGGTAGTTCATTTTCTAGCAGCTTCAAAAACAAATTTAAAATGAACTGAAATAATAAAGTTTTTCGTATGGATGTCTTCCTTAAAAAAAATGAGTTAATAAAAGACCAAATAAGTTAAACACGGTTAACCTTACTATACCAGTAATTTCAGAAAATTTTCAGTAATTTGCTTTGTTTGCAAAAAACCAGTTGTAGTTTACGTACAGAAATCTCAAGAGGAATCCATTTTTTTCTGAATTCGTTCTTAATAATATAGACGTTATTTCTAGATGGCGCTCTTCTAATTCATTAACACTGAGGAGTTAGTTTTATCTTCGAATGAGACAATTTAAATTGCAGGAATCTGTCTAGAAAAGGCAGTTAATAGTGATATGCCTGTTATAGAAACTTATTTTAAGTTTCTGAGCCGTGGTGGTAAACCACTGTCTTTTTTAACACGCTTTTATTAGCTTCACTTGTATGTTTGTTTGTTTGTAACCGACTCTTTGGACTCGATTTTGACCCACTTTAAACGGACAGATTTAATTGAAACTTTGTACACTTACGAAGAACCGGTAACAATACAATAATTTGATAAGTTTATATCATTATCCTGATCAGGATCGCCAGAATTAAATAATTTCCTTTCCTCACGTATCCTCTGCGTGAGAGCAAGTGGCTTATTACTGTTAGTACATTCCGCGATTCTCAGTTCGTTCGATGGCCAAGCGGGCTAAGGCACAAGTCTTAGTCGACGCGAAACGACTGACTCCTCGGGCGTGAGTTCAAATCTCGTCTATGGCTGAAAAAAAATATATTTTTTTTTCAGAAGTATCTTTTGGATCGTAATATGTTATAATATCAGCATCAATAAGCAATATAAATATAGTTTGAAAAAACTAAAAAACACGCTTTCATAGAACGTGAAACTAAAAAGTGAAAAATAATTATTAATATAAACTGAAAACAATAATGAACGGAAAATACTAGTATTATTGTGAAAATATTTTTCGTATATCGAGCAACCCACGCTTTTTTTCACAATAATACTAGTATTTTTCGTTCATTATTGTTTTCAGTTTATATTAATAATTATTTTTCACTTTTTAGTTTGATGTGCTTTAAAAGCATGTTTTTTAGTTTTTTTAACTATATTTATTATCTATTCAGAGTTAGGCAATGCAACATACAATGGAGAATTGAGCATTCGATTCGGGTCTTCTTTATGTATTTCTGTATAATTTTTTAAAAATATCTAAAAATGCTTACTAGTACATTATGGACTTAATATTTTTGATATAATTTTGTTATAAAAAAAGATAAAATGTCCTCTTGAAATTGGGCAGCTTCTATATATTGTTTTGTGTGTGACACACGGGTTGCCTGCCGATCGGACTGGAACTTGACTCTTAATGCATATGTTTATAAAAGCAACATTTTTGCTGGTTAGACACAGCATAGAATTTTATTTTAATTTCCGTTGTAAGAAATATTAAAGAACTCTCAGTTACCATTAACCACGCACAAAACATGTGATCATATACAATTATAATTTATTACGGAAACTTTTTTTATTAATATAATTAATTAACATTAAAAATGGATGGAATATTCTCAAATTAAAATTAAAATTTACAATTGCAGCTAAGTTCATCAATTAATCATTATCCTTTCAACTTGGTTGTTGAAATATTTCAGTAGTTATGTTTTAAAACCTAACATTGGTATATTCAAGTTCAACTGTTGTATTATAGATTTAAAAAACGTTTTTGGTTTGATGATTTGCTCCAAAGTGTGATCATACTAATATAAATTGATGTAAAATGTATAATTTTCCAAAGGATACCAAATTAACCCATTAGAGACTGAATTTCTTAATTTTATATCTGAACGATAACTTTATGTTTAGGTCTCCAGCAGAAATTGGTATCATTTTTGGTTTTTGTTGGGCGTTCTTAAGATACTATTAATACTGATACAAGAATGAATATTAAATCTTGAAGATTTAATTTTGTTGCATGAGCATGGATGCTTTCAAAAAACTATTTAAAATGGAGTGCCAGTTGTACGCAAAACGACTCTAGGCTAATAGAGAATAATTTCTTACTTCACCAGGGTTCTCTGTTTTTGACAAACATGCATTAATTAATTAAATCATAAATAACCTACATAGAATCGGGTACATCAATTAAATAAATGTATATATATACGACTGGAAATGTTGTAAAATTTCGTTGAAATTTAAGCGTATTGTAGAATAGTAAGGTGTAATTTCATGCTTAGAGATGTAGCTACATGATTGGATAACATATGTGTAATTTCTGTAGATGTGAAATAATTAAGCAAGTTCATCCCGTGTGGTAGAAGGTCGGGTTTCGTCTGCAACATAAGCAATTTGTTGCAGGGGCTTATGTTGTTCCGTACGACTGAGTTCATCACTAATTGGCTTTCTACCACATGTTATAATCTGACACGAAACATAATTGTGCACTGATAAAGGCTTTGTTCTATTACGTGCTCATGTTTTACCTTATTTTAGCTAGCTGACTCTGTATTCGCACTATACGAGTATATTCGTAAGTAAGTAAAGTCTTGTGTATATTCCTCTCACTATTTTAATAGGTTTTACCTTGTATCGGCATGAATCAGTTAAAGTGACTGGAAAAGATACAATAAAAATAAGTTATTTGTATCCCACATAGTGTGTGTGTGTGTGTGCGTGCGTGCGTACGTGCGTGCGTGCGTACGTGCGCGCTCGTGTGCGTGTGTGTGTATTTGTAGATGATTACTCGAGAACCAGTTTTCCGATTTTTAAAATTCTCTCAACAGACTATTTCTATAGCTTATACGGCACGGTGATTCGGAATTGCGATCTCTACGACATTATTTTAGAAAAAAAAAATCGCATTTTCCCATTCGATTCGGCAATTTTAGAGGAAGGTAGAGTTTGTTAAATATCTGTTTGTCAATTATTTTAAATACCTATGAGCGGAAGGCTCAGAAAAATTCTTTGTAGCAGTGTGTTTTAATGTTCTTATTAATAAATTAAATCCAGGTATTCGATGAAAATAATGATTTAATTTTGCTATTCCACTTATGTTGAAAATAACGATATTTAATTTTCTAATTCCATCACCAACCATTTGAAATTTCCGTGTATTGGAATTCTTCTCTCAATTTACATGGCCATTCATGCAATTAAGAAATTTTCATCCACGTCTAGATGCAGCTTCTCCTATGTCTCCACGAAAGTTGTATTTTTAGGTCCACACATTTGTTCTTAGTGAGTTTTACAAGTTCCTTATAATGAGTTGTGGTGTATTTGGACGATATGTAATATCATGCCCGTTCCACCCTACGTCAATCCTGATATTTGAATTTAGCGAGTGCCAGTCTGTCAGAGTCCAAAAATTCCAGATGGAGCTCCCCCATAGAAGATCAGTTTGATCAGATACGATTTTCCTTAATGTGTTACTTTTGTTAAAAGCCTGCAAACACTCTAAAATCGGCCAAGACGAAATTCGAACCTTTGAATCAAAATATCATCAGTTGCTATTGTCAGATTTTTATTTTTAATGGTTTGTCAAAAACGTAATATTGGCAGTATTTTATTCTTCTTATTTCCCAATTTTTAAATGGAAAAACTAGGGTTAGAGTACTACTACTACACTGGATACTTCAAAGTTTTGTTATTTATAATGGAGGGACAAACAAGTAAATTAACTCGTTATGAATACGTTCAGTAACCACTCTGGCTGATGAAGGATAGATCTATTGCGTAATAACTGAGAGGCTGGGTATAAGTCATACAATAATATTTCGTGTGGTATAACGTACTAGAGACACAAATAACCAAATTGAACTTCTGTGGATAATTTCAAGGTCGCTTCGTTTTGGTGCGAACATTAAAAGATCCCAAAAGTATTCTATTACAACTTTTAAGATCATAATGTGCATGTAAGTATAGAAATTACCTTAAAACAGCTTTCTGAACATGAATTATACCCTAGAATACCCACAAAAGAACCTGACTTAATAGGGAATTATGATAAAGTTTGCCAGGGAGCAAGTTGATTCCAATTTGAATAATTGGACCTGGATGTGTCTTGGTTACAGACGAGTCCAGGCTTTATTTATATAGCTCCGATCGCCGACGCATACATGAACCTTGTAATTATAATATTCGACAAACTACATCGTTTGGTGGAGGTTCAGTTCGACAGATCTCTTCCATAAGGTGGAGGTTCTTTGAACTGTATAAAGTACATTAAGGATATTAGAAAGGCATGTTGTTTTTTTCTCCTCTTATATTGCAGACAATTTTTTAAAGATGTACAAGAACGCTAGACTTCACACTGTCATATAGTACGAGGGTACTAGGTTGCAATTAAGGTTCTCTTATCGCCAGCAGGCAGTTCAAATCATAATTCAGTAACATATTTGTGGTACGTTCTTGGCAAGCAACTAAGAAACTCTTAGCCCCCACCCGCTAGCCTCAATGAAGTTGAGCAACGTTTGGTAGAAATATGGAACAGTATTTACCAGGATCATATAAGGCGATAAATTTCAACATCATGTGAGGCTGTATTAGAGGTAGAACCTCTAGAGCTGTTTTATTTCCTAACACAAATTCAACCTTTTTACTTAATATATATCTTCTCTTTTTTTACGACCGAGGATCCTCCTTAATAAAACTAAGATTTAAAAAAAAATCCTAATAACTTCAACTACTTTTTAGCATACTTGTTAATCAAGGTTAGAAGTTATAGAAGGGCCCAAGTAAAAATGTAAAATTTTGTAGAAAATATTTCGACGTCTTTTTATATACACACAGCAAAGCTTTTATACAGCCGCCATGAAATCAGCCTAGTAATAACATTATATTATATTCATTGAAATATATCCCATAGTACGTTAATTTTGAGTGGCAGTGTAGTTTCTAATTAAAATTTAAAATTATACATACATGCAATAAAACTAAACATAAAACTGATAACTATCTACTACTATAAAGTAAATAACGCATGTTTAAATGAGTCTCATTACCTGAAGTAACACTTTCTACCATATAAAGATTTTAAAAAAGATTGAATTCTGATGATAATATCGCGTGTCTATAAAATTGAAAAGCATGTATTTTAACCGAAAAACTTTTATAGAACAATATCTATCATCTGGAAACTACAAACAAGTAACACAATCATTAAGTAAATCTAGCAAGCGGAGCGTAGCACAGAAAGGCAACAATAACTGAGAAAATTAGGTTTATATTCAAAAGAGATGAAAAGTTTAAGTTCCATGCAAATAGAATAAGAATGAGGTGATGTCTGAATTTAACTTACTACTAATCGTTTCATTAGGAAAAATAAAATAAGCTTCAAATAATGAACATTTCAAATGTTGACGTTTAAACCCAAGAGACCATTTTGATATGGTTTTTAGAGTCCGCTCAATGGCTCAGTGTTTACACGTTAGGCTTGAGACCAAGCGGCCACAAGTTCGAATCCTGGCTTGAGCATGCATATACAGTGGCGTTTTTAAAGACCAAGACGATAGCACAGCCAACTGCCAAGGAAGTAGGGTTCTCTAGTAGAGAATTCATTTGTAACAGTACTATCTTTTTAGGAATCTGACAACTCTTGTTCAGAATCTGTATTTATGTCAAGTACCTCAACGTTATTTAGTTCATCCTCATCAGCAAAGTCGTCGTATTCACTACCATACGGATTTGTTTCTTCCACTAAATATAAAAGTCTAGCCTGATCTGCCTCGTAACATATTCTGTTAAAGAAAAAATCATTTTAGTGATAGATACACACAAAATAACAAGAATAATACTTACCTACATCTGACATTATTCTGTAGCATGAGTAATAACATCGGTCTCACAGACTGTAATTGTAAATAAATTAGGGCTAAGCCAACACTTCAACGAGATATTGCATACTAATGATTGTCATCATGTCCCTCGAAGGTATTGTGATGACCGCCCCCCCACTACCACAAAACGTGAGTAAGATAAATAAGAAAATATATTGAGTCGGTCTGTGAGACCGAACGTTATTACTGGAGGGTTAAATGTGATTTAGACTGAACGTAAAAGAAAAAATGGTGAATGCAGAATGTTGTGGATAAATTCTAATTTTTGACATGCTCTAGAAGTAGAAGACGGTATTTGCTTGCCAAAAATAAGTGGATGGCAGACAAAAGGTATAAGTCGGTTTTCTGGGGTTCACACCGCCTGCTTAGGATGTATGATTCTGGAATTTACAGACACTAAATGCGGGATCTGATAATTGTAGATAATTTATCTACGTGTAGACGCGAAACATGACAAACACTGATAAGCGAGAAAAAGAGATGCAGTTCTTTCTGGATTCCGAAATTTGGCTCATTTGTTTTAGACATGTTAATTCTCTGTATAATACTGATAGTTCTAAAATAATAATATGACAGTTTTATATAATACGTAAATGATTTAACATTGTGCAATATTCCTTCAGCAAACATCAAACCTACATTTACTTTTATTGAAACAAATCAAGTAATACCTCGTTCAAAGTCTAATTTGAAATAATTGTCAGAAAGTTTATGGAAAAAATCGAAGAGAAAATATAAGCAAGCTCTAGCACAGTAATACACCCGATGAGAGTGCTTTAGTGATAAGATCAATAAATTAATGATTTCTTTACAGCAGTTTGTGACGTACTTCGTTGCTCTACACCAGAGCAGAAGTGTCACTTTGACGCCCAACACTACGGCGGTGCACACGGTACGGAGATCTCGGGCGCCAGTTTCTGTTTAGAGTGCAGAAACACCACTTTACTCTATCGGCGGGACGATAGAGGCCGGGCAACTGCAGTGAAGATACGGCTAAGCCAGGGGGTCGAGAAAAAAGCAACTTACACACTACAGTTAATGAACAGACTCTTATTCAATATATTTACATTTATTCTACACACTAATTATTTACACTATATACATCTTCATATTTACAACTTATTCTACAAGCGGTCTTATACTACAAGCGGTCTTATACTACAAGCGGTCTTATACTACAAGCGGTCTTATACTACGGACAAGCGGGGCAGTAAGCGGGCGGTCAACCGGTGCGATACGGTACGCCGGTGAATGAAGCGGTGAAACGGTATAAGCAGCAAACTCTAAATAAAGCCCGGAAAGTACTCACCAGCCAAGTAATACCGATTATTTACCAAACCTTTATCAAACCTTGCTACCTACTTCCGGATCCTGTGCTGGCTTCCTCTCTGGAGCGGTCGGGGTCGGCACGTCTGGTCGGTACGGGCGGCAGCAACGGACTGTTCTCGGATACTCTGCAAAATCCTCAAGCTACTAAACTCTGCCCAAAAAGCAGAAGTAGGAGGAGCGCGGTAGTCATGCGCGAAATATTGCAACTACGTCACCGTTTATCGACTTAGAAAAATTCGCAATTACCTTTGGATACCTATGTACCTCTATACTCACAAGTTTACTTACTATCCAAGTCGGCGCGGTGCTTCGGTTGGAGCTCAGACGGGAACTAACTTAATGATAAAATCCTCATGCTACTAAACACTGCTAAAACGCAGAAGTAGGATGAGATACGGTAGTCATGCGCGGTTTATTACAGCTACGTCACCCGTTTGTGGGCTTAGAATAATTCCGCATTAAATTTAATTACCTATTTCTTTATACTCACGAATTTACTTACTATCCAAGTCGGCGTGGTGCTTCGAGTAGCGGTCGGACGGAGACTAATTTAATTATTTTCAGTCTCGGCCTCCCTCATGTTAGCGCGGGCATAAGGGTGCCGGGGACACAATGCGTGCGTCGCGTTTCGCTTACTGCCGGCCACTTGGCCTACGTGGAATGTTCATAAAAACATATCAATACTACCTATCTATAATTAACAATTTAACTGTTATTAATTAAAAGCGTAGCACCATAATGGGTAAAATATTTTTCAAAACCTAGCCACCTAACTTAACTTAATGAAATAAAATCACTTCGTTACAAGTTATGTTTATATAGCACAACGTTATGTTATGACGCGCATATTTTAAAATACATTACATCCATAGAAGTGCAATAAAACAATTACTGAAGCATACTGGCAAACTTAATTGCGTAAAGAAGCCGAATAATACAGGAAATTATGTGAAATGATATCGTGTGAAGTGTAAAAACGGAAGGAAAGGGGATCATATTTATATAGGCAATCGGACAAACGTTAAAGCTAGTTTTGTGGGAAACTAAACGACTCATCCTTTCAGTTCTATGGAACCAAATATTTTACCTTTAAAGGTATTTCCATTTTGAACTAGCCGACAGACGCACAAAAAATAATATTTATGGTCATAATAAAAATAATTAATTATTTATAACCAAAAGTTTGGATTTCAAGGATTTTATATTTATATAATGATTAAAAATTTGTGACATGGATAGATATGTTGCTTTACATAATAAAATAGGTGAAATGTGTTGCAAATTTATTAAAATAGATTATAATAAGTAACAAAATAAAAACAAAATTTAGATAAGTAAGGATAGTTCAGATAGAAAAATATAAAAATTAAACAAATTTGTAAAACAAGAAAAAATTTAGAGCAAAGATCTCTTATTCTTTCAAAATAACTACAAGTGATTTATGATAATTGACCTTTACTAATGTCAAGATTCTCACAAAGTACAAACTTTACTGCACTACAGATAACTACTCTTATTGTTTTTTTTTTTTTGTTTTTTTCACACACGCAGCCAAAACCATATTTTTACAACAAAATAATTGTAATAATAATATTTTTATAATCAATCACCAAAAAGGAATCTTTTATTTTTCCACCATAAGAGAAATGAATTTGTGAAATAATACACATTGTACGTAAGAATATAATGCAATGTGAACGATATAGTACACATGTAAGACAAGGACAGCAGTCATCGTAGATTTCGTGGTGTAAGGTGTGCAGTCAATTTTTTGTAGTTAATTAAGCATGAGTTTGATCCTTAAAGACCGCATCTCAGATAGTCATTCCAGTTACGGGCTTACGTACAACCTTCGTACAACTAATAAAATGAGAATAAATGTTGTAAAAGGCAGTGGTACACAATTTTTTAAAGAACCTATTAATAAACTTCTCTCATTATTTTCTTGTATATTACTAATTCCTTGTAAAATACAACACATTTATGTACAGGGTGATCATTTTAAGTGTCTCACTATCTCATCTCATCGCTTGATTTTTCACCTATGGAAAAAAATTTAAAACTATTCTTATGTAATTTTTTTCTAAGAAATCCAAATTCGAAAAGAGAAAATCAATTAAACGTCAAATAAAAAGATATGGACGAGAAACTAAAAATACAAAAATGAACACTGTGTGTAATAATGTGAAGATGGACATGTAATAATAAACTGATAATAAATGCATATTATGTGCATGTCTTTCACTTCCGGTTTAACCGGAAATCACCTCAACTTTTTTATTTTAAGGAGTACACCCTGTATATTCAGTTCTGTTTATAGAAATTTCTTTTCTGAATTAATCATTATACAGGGTGTCCCAACCAAAAGTAGGCACCCTGAATATCTTTGGAGATAAAAATTTTTGAAAAATTGGTGAAACACGTCGACCTTGTTTCCAAGGGAGACATATCATCCCTCTACCCTACACGGCCACCTCCTCAAAAAAATTCAAATGGCAAAGGGTGTCGAGTGATACATCTTTTGAAAGACCTTTCAATTCTCTACATAATTGTGTATTTTTTTTAAGTTTTATCGATTCGTTCCTGAGAAATAATTGTTGTCATTATTTTAGGTTCGGGAAATAAAAATAAAAGAAGCAGTTTAAATTATCGTATGTATTGTTCAAAGTGACCCCCCACCGACTTCCATACAGTAGTATAATCTGTCTTGAAATTCTGTACAAACATTTCTGAACACATCTGGAGTCAATAAACGGCATTCTCAAACAATTCTTTCACATAACTCTTCCAGAGAAGCGGGTTTTGTTGCACATACTTTCGATTTCAAATATCCCCACAGAAAGAAATCCAAGGGAGTTAAATCGGGTGACCTAGCGGACCACCCCACAGGACCTCTTCTTCCAATCCATCGCTCAGGAAACCGATTATCCAATAATTGACGGACTGCTATAGCAAAATGTGGGGGTTCCCCATTCTGTTGAAAAAACAGTTCGCTTTCTAAAAGATTATCGTCTTCTTCGAGGATTTGGGTAATCATTGGGTCGATGTTATTTTCTAACAGATCGAGGTACCTTTCGCCATTTAAATTGTCAGGAATAAAAAACGGCCCGACAATGTGATCCCCTAAGATGCCAACCCAAACATTTAGCTTCTGAGACCTTTGGGTATGAGTTTCCATGAACAAATGTAGATTAGTATCACTCCAATACCTACAATTGTTTACCTCCCCATTTAACTGAAATGTCGATTCATCTAAAAAACACGTATTGTACAGTAGATTGGCATTACCGTTTAATTATTCACTAAAAATCTCACAGAATTCAAGCCGACGATCGGGATCATCTTCGTTTAATTCGTGTACCAATTTAAATTTATATGGATGAAATTTGTGAGCCTTTACAATTCGATGAACACTGCTTCGTGATACACCGGAAGCTTCAGCTACTTTCCTGATCGATAGAGTATTATACATCTGCAAATGTCCCAGAACTGTCACTTCGACTGCTTCATTCCTAATCGCTCGCTGAGGTTCATGCTTTTTGTTTCCTGCAGAACCTGTTTCCATAAACGTTGTCAATAATTGTAAAACATACTGAGAACCAATCCTTCTATCTGGGTGATTTCTATTGAATTTGCGCTCCGTAGCTCTAGCGCAATTATCGTTTTTAAAATAAATGCTGACAATATATATTCTCCTCTGAAGGGTATAATCTATTTTGAGAACTCACTCTGGTAAAATCTATCTCGATTTAAAATTGGTTGTGAATAAATTAATATTCAAGTACTATCAAATAGTTATGAGTCTTTTATTATTCTAAGACTAAACGGACAAGGAAAGTGTTTTTTGTCGAAAAAACTTGTGTTGATTTGAGAGCACAAACAAATTTAGTTTTTTTATAAATTCCAATACCCAGTGCTGTGTATTTTAGATTTTTTTAAACGATTTCGATTGCGTGTAATCATCAAAAATAAAATTATTTTCCTTAAGAGCGAATCGATAAAAGTTAAAAAAAAATACACAGTTATGTAGGGAATTGAAAGACCTTTCAAAAGATGTATCACTCGACCCCCTTTGCCATTTGAATTTTTTGAGGGGGTGGCCGTGTAGTGTAGAGGGATGATGATAGGTATACAAGTATTACATTAAAATATGTCCCTCCCCCTTGGAAGCAAGGTCGACGTGTTTCACCAATTTTTGAAAAAAATTTTATCTCCAAAGTTATTGTCTTGGCTCACCCTGTTTATTCGAAAACAGTTTCCGGTTAGACTTTTTTGTCTAGTTTACTTATGTGTTTAAATCAATCTCTCATAGAACTCGAGATATCGAAGTCGGACGCACTATTGCGCCACCCTCTAAAAAATCAGTACAATGTAACGTAACGTATCGTAACGTATCGTAATGTACCGTAACGTAACGTAACATATTGTAATGTAACAAAAAAGTTATTTAGTAATAAAGTAGTTTCACCACGATTTGTATAAAAGTATTTAACTCGACGAGGCATGTTTAAAATGAGATGATCGATGTTCTGTTATGGTATATCGTCCTAGGTTTGGTAAATTTGGTGAATTTACGTTATGGTTAATTAATAAACCGAAATAGTGACCTGTGTAGTATAATAGCGAGCATTATCTGGTTGATAGCACTCTTTGATATTGAACTGCAATAAATTTGTGATGTAGCTAGTGGTGTTCAAGGATACAGGGACCAAAACCAATGGTGAATTGCTATCACGAGATATGGCAACCAAAATTTTACACTCCGTGTAAGGGCGGCATGGTGAACTGATAACTATTACTCTTTCCTGCGTTCACCATGGAGGCGTCGCACATTTTTACAACCATCTTGGACTCACAAACAACACGGAATTCCTCGCTGGTCTTTTTCCATTCATGTACTTGTTTCTTTATTCCTTACACCACTATATCTTACGAATGCGATGATGCTACGTGGAGTTAATGGTAAGCATGAAAATGGTTAGTATGAACGAAATATCACCTATTTAATGATAAGCATAGGTCATTGATACTCTACATATCAGATCTTACACCTAAATATTTCCAACGGCTAGAGTTTTAACAGACAAATAAAATATGTGAATTTTATAGCCTAATACAGATATGAAAATCCTTGTTTCTCTAAACACGTCCAAAATCAAGTTGGCGCTGGTGGATCCCTTTTTTAAGATCACCTAGACCATCTTAAAACTGTTAAGATATTAATAATTGAAGATGAAGACAGATGTTAAATCTAAAAATTGGATCATCAAGTCCATATTTTAATTGTCTTTTAATTATCACTTCGACCGATGAAGACAATAAAAAGAGCCAAGTCATTTAATAATGTGATAATCCATCATGATTTTCTCTGCATTCTCAATTTACACGAAGATTACGCGTTTACTCGTATTTAGGCCTCTCTCACCGATACCGCTTCACTGTTTTGATGCCGTCATGTTCCTTCAAACAGAACCGTAACTTCTTACTAAGGACTATTGAATACCATTGTACTTCACAATGAACTTATTCTTGATATTTCAGGCAACGAGTATGCTGCCTGAAAGAACTAGGCCACAAAATTTTTCAAATCTTCTCACACTATAAGACAACAACCATCTGTTTACTGTTGCCCCTAATATTATATATAAGTAAGTTGTATCTCTATAATAGAATATTTGTTAATCCTTCTCTAAGATATTTTACTGCTCGTTTTTGTACGACCAGAGTTTTTCTAACTACCATATTTACGTTTGCCAGACCACCAGTTTCAGTACCTCAATACGGCACAAATCTTTCAGTTAAAGAAAAACCAGTATGTACAAATTATATTAACAGACTATTGAATCAGGAAATGATTAAATATTCATTGCAGTACACACATTACATGAAGTATTAAACATACATTAACCAGATAAAAGTCAAATAAATATTAGTTTAGTCAAAATAATTTATGTTAATCTGCTGAAATGTTTGAATTATTTATCAAAAATGTTTTTAAGTCAACTTGTTCTGTTCTAATATTGCCAGATTCATTTAAACTTTGTAACAAATAACTTGAGAAAAGCATGAAACGCTGTAATAACTAAAACTACAATGATTATAATTAAAGTTTTTTGTTAATTGGAATTCAATAAAATGCATTTCTGATGGAATCTGAGTTCACTGGTTGAACATATATGTTTAATTGAAATGCAATCGTAGCGTCAGTTTATTTAGTAAATTCATTCGAGATATAAATGAAAATCTCTACCTTTCACAAATAAAACACATCGCTATTGGAGATAACGAAATCGACAACGTTGTGCCCGTATTAAGATCTAATCAGTATTTTCCATCAGATATTTAAAAACATGTAGGAATCCTATACAGACGATGTTAAATATTTTTTGTTTGGTGTGACAGACTGTCCTTGATTTTCTTAATGACCTATTTTAAGTTTTCAAAGAACTATCGGTACGTATCAAGATTTCTATTGAGAGATTATATCTACAAAAACATCAAACCTGTTGAACATCGTAGAAAATGTTGTTTAATATGTTAAGAAATCTATTTCGAAGGGTGTGAAATTTGTTTCTGAATACGTGAATGAATACAGGTATAGGTAATTGATCTTAAATATGTATGTAACCAAATAGTTAAATAATTGATCGTAAATAAACTTTTAGATTGAATCTGTTTGTATGCAATTTTTTTGTGACGTTCAATATATTAATAAACATCATAGAAATAAGACAATCCCTGAATTCAAATTTCTTTCCTGCGATTTACTCTTGACGCATATGATTTAGTAAATAAATCCCAGAAACACATCAGACATTGGTCTTTGTGTTAATAATTACATCCATAATAGCTTCTCCAATAGCATGTCTCTGAGATGTTGGAAGCATCTCATATAAAAATTATCAGTATTTCTGACAGTTTCCTAATTAACTTGCATATAGAGATCATATTTGAAAATATGGATTATGAGGATCATGTAAACACGTTTGCATTTTCTGGCATGAAAAGAAGCAGCTACCTACCTAATTTTAACATTATTATCGTGAAATAAATATCGTCATCTTTAAAGTTTCCACTGAGTATTAGATATTTAGCTGTGGTGTGTCACTGAGGTTTTAGGTTGAAAATTTGGCCATTACTTTATATTTGAATGAATTTTTGTAAAACATTTCTTGAATTTTACCAAGTAAAGGTACTGTAGGTATTTTGAATAATCACCATTTTGGAATATTATATTTAGATTAATCTTAATTGATCTATACTGCTGTACTAAGCAAGAAGGTGTATCTGCATTTTCCTCAGGTTTTGACATTTTACTAGTTTTCTTTTTTATTTTATGCTGCCTATATCTTTATCGGAAAATTGTGATATTATTTTTGTCCTACGCGATTTTAATGATCCATTTTATAAAATTAGTTTTTCGTTATTTTTATGTTTTCAAATAAAAAACCGGAAAACATTCTTAATATTTTTAAAATATGAGATATAACCTTAAGCATTAGCCACTATAATGCCTAAGGTTATATCTCATATTTTAACTTTCAATAGAGTGTTTATAAGCTGCAAATTATCAGTTTAACCACAACATGCTGTCAATATATCATTACTTTTGACAATTGGTTGAAGATATAAATTTCGATCACAGTCAGATTTCTTTATTACAGCCAATAATTGATAAATATTGGAGATCCTTGTAGATTTTAAACTGAAAATCAGGTGAAATATTATTCACGTCTCAAATGAAAAAAAAAACACAATCAGTCTAATTACATAAAATCATTATAAAGAAGTTATTAATCTAATTTAAATATTTATGAATAAGAGATTTAAAATTTTATTCTTCATCAGGATAAAGCCTTTAACTTGAATATTAAATAATTTTATGTAAAACTGTTGCCATTAATTATAAGCTAATAAGCATAAAACATACATATTCATATCTACTCAAACATTGATTGGTGATTTTGATATAAACCAATAAAAAACCTGGGTTACGCAATATTGACGATGGTTTTATTCTCTTTACAAATAACATAGTAAACATAAAACATATTTTTACAAATTTTATACATACCAACACATTAAAAATGCACAAAGCATTTTTAATGTGTTGGTTTGTCTGCATGTATTTATTTACTGTCATGATATATATATATATATATATATATATATATATATATATATAATATATATATATATATATATATATATATATATATATATATATATATATATATATATATATATATATATATATATATATATATATATATATATATATATATATATATATATATATATATATATATATATATATATATATATATATATATATATATATATATATATATATTATTAAATATGATTTGAAGGAAACAACTACTCAGCGGGCAAATATATATATATATATATATATATATATATATATATATATATATATATATATATATATATATATATAAAACCTGTACGGGAGTTACTTTCCCCGTTTAGGTCGGAAAAGTAACATTTTCGTACTGTTTTATGATGGTTGCTTAGCAACAGACTAAAATGAATTCAAAAAATCACAATTTTTTGTGTAAACAAAAAATTTTATTCGAAAATATAGAATGTTATAAATGAAAGAAAGTTTCCTTTTTGATACATAAAACATGTAGATTTTATTTACTTTTATGGAAAAGACATAACCATATTCTTGGTAATAACTATTGTAAAATGTGATTGCTTAAAGATATTCCAATATCTGATTTCAGATTTAAGAGTAAAGGAGAACTACACTTTGCATCTATAAGATGGAATTTCACACCTTGATCCATGATTAGCTTTTTGTTATTAAAATAATGACTCATTTTGTTTAGTTAACAAACTCTTAATTACTTTATAAATATTTTTCTAATTTACAACCATGGAAAAATCTTCAGTAAAGGCAATAAAACACGCAGTTATGTTACTATCTAGATCATTAAATGTATAGAAAATAGTAAAGGCCTCAAGACAATGCCCTGTGGAACTCCAACGTCACTCAGCTGGTTGTTATTCAGATAGCATTACAAACTAAATTCTATCAGATTTTACTAAATCTTTATCACAGCCACATATACCGTACTGTTAATCTATATTGTTGTACATATAGACAGTGTAATATGACCTATACAGATCGATGATCGATGGATATAGCGACAACTTTATTACCATGATTCAAATTTTTATAGATGATATATTGATCAGCGAATTTACGGACAGATTTATATGCTCTCGATAGCAAATTCTGCATCCTTCATATTGAAATGTTTGTTATTATACAATTTGTGATTCACTGTGTACAAATTCCATCACCGATTTGTTCAATTTTTGTCCATCTGCAAAAAACTGGGGTATCTGAATTTGTGTCAGTAAATCAACATTTTTAAAATCGACGACTTCTCCTACTAAGAAAAAATTGGAGCGGTATGGAACAATTCAATGGCCAGAAGGTTTACGTCACATCAGAGTATCTAATGTTGAGGAAGGTACTATTATTGTTTTCTATGATTGATTTGAAACTGAAATAAGTGACGCATTTTTCTGGTTCCAGTCATATGGCTTATCGCAGGATTAGGGAAAAAGAATTAAAAAATCGTTGTGCAGCCAACCAAATATTTTTGACGCAGAAAAATAAAAAAAAGTTTGCATATGAATATTAAGAAAAAAAAACATAATTTATGGACCCAGATAAATTTTTTCTGACGAAAAAACGTTTCAATCTAGCCATAATGGGACTAACAAACTACATTTTGTTTTTTGTTTGCTCTCAGCCTCTGAAGTATTGTCCCATAATTATGAATCACCCAGTATATTTCTAACAATACATTTATTTTTAGATTGACATAAATTGACCTATAAACGCTATATATGGAATTGTTTCAACTCATTAAATTTGAAAAACAAAAAAGGCCGCAAGTGTTTTCCCTATGCTTTCCACTGCTGAAACGGTTCATTTCACTAATATCGTTGGTGTAGGTACATCAAAATCTATTCTATAATAAAACAGGATTAGGTATAAAATATAAAAGAGACATTATTAAAGATTGTAAATGGACTGGTGCGCTTGGACCGTGTCTGAGTGCTACTAAATAATGCAGGTTACGGTGTAAATGCTACTGGGAATGAAGTAGTGCAAAAGCGAACATCGAAAAACATTAGAATTATAAAACATATAAATTTAAATCGCAATATAAAATAAATTAGTGTAGAACATAGAGAGTATAGAGAATGAACAGACTCATTTGGTGTACAATTGTTTTTCCCATATTTTTAATTTTTATAAACTTTCAAATATAAACAACTGCCTCAAATTATGGGACGAGCTTAGATTTGCCTTTACAGTATTCGTATTTAATATGAAACTTAAGCAAAGGCAGTCGCAGTCAGTAATTTGATGGTAACTCAAGCGAAATGTTGTAGAACCAAAATTCCACAAAAAAATTTAATTCAATCAAAAAAATAATGTTATCAAAAAATCACCCAGATCACATAGAAGGCTCTCAGTCATTAGAAATATTTAAAAAATGCCCGATACCGAAACTATACGGGTTGCAAAATCAAATGTCACATCACTTTTTTTTTAGCAAATTAGATAAAGAATAAAGAACCATATTCAAATCTTCAAACCGCAATTTTTTATCTTAATTCTCCGATTTGTAAAAACCGAAATAATAAAATTAATTTTCATTAAAAAAACCACTCCGCAGCATAAGCGCGACGGTCAGCGCCGTGGCGCATTTACAAGCTTTAAAATTATCAAAACTCATAAAGAAGTTCATAAACAATAACTGCAATTCGATCTGAACTACTTTGTAGCAAGCCGAAAAGGCCCTACAAAATTTTAATTTCAGTGGTCGACAGAAGTAAATAATTATCAGAAGCCAAAGCCAATATAAAATAGCAAAAGCTAAACTTCTGTATTTCAATACATAAATTTTAAAAAATGTTAGTCGCACACACCTAAAAATACAAAATCAATTAAACAAATATTAATTAATATTAAAATAAAATAGTTTAAGACAAATTAATAATAATAATTTCAGGCAACAATCATTGTTTCCACAGCGCCTAATTAAATGCCAAAATTCTCTATACGAGACTCAAACTTGTAAAATTAGAGTTTGGTACACAGTGTAGACCATTCAGATATACAAGCCGTGTCGGGAGCTTTCACCAAATCGGAAGTTTTTAGAGCGGGGTTTTGTTCTTATTACGCCTTTTTAAAAACATGACATCATGCTAACATCGCAACAGATAACGACACAACCCTTATAAATATAAATATTCAGACAAGTCGAGACAATTCTACCACTCGACACCGAGAAGAGAGCATCGTGGTACTAAATTCATTTTCAAAGTATAAATTTTACATTTTTGCATTAATACAGACTTGATGTCCCTTCGTGAACGATAAATGATTAATTTAAAACCGGTTGTGAACCCCATAATTAAACACCAACTGATCTATAGCCCTCAGGACAGTCTTTCGTTGACCGTTTCACAGGTAATAGACTTCCCCGGAAGAAGTCGTAAGATAGGCACTAAGAAATTTCTCTACGCACCAGGCTGGGTTATCTTTTGGTATACAAGGCACGAAGACGGCGTCCACCACCTATAAAATATTTTGACATTAATCACCTCAGAAAACCAGAAGCACTTCTTCGACAGCTTTTATCATTCGTGGATTTTGGCTTGAGGAGTCTTCCGTCATAAGGTTTTACTGTAAAACTCTGCGTTGTTTTTTATTTATTAAACTAAAAAACCACAAACAGGCTCCTATGGACGTAGGCTGTCTAACAATAAAAAACGTTTTTGCGAAAGAACATCATCGTCTGAGATCTCCGAGGACGATGTAAGAAAGTTACTTACACACTCAGAGACTTAGAATCATTTTTCAAAATAATTTTTTTCACGAGGCTAGTTTTAAGATAAATTTTCCAACCTCATTCTTAAATTAAAAAATTTTACTTGTTTTAAAATCAGAGCTTCATTCGACTTAAAATTAATTTAATCAACATAATTTGGTTAGCTTTAAGTTTCCCGAGTGTTTACTAGGCTGCCATAAAAGTTTTAGAATATTTCGAAATTTTTTGAGTTTTGAGGATCGACGGCCAAAATTTTTACAAAAAATAAATTTCATCCAAATAATTTTGTTAGTCCACCAGGACATAGAAAAATTAAATTTTAAATTTCAATAACTTTCGACTTGGCCGTTTGAAAATAAATTTTTAAATTTATTTTTATTTTAATAAAATAACATTAAGCATAAAAATATACACTGCTCAATTAAATTGTTTTCCGAATCCGACAGAAAGTTTTTAATAAAAAAATTTCTTTTTGGTTTTACATAAGTCATTATTAAAAAAAGTTGTGAAGACTTTCGAGACCTTTTAGGCAGGCTAGTAGTATCCGAGTTGTAGGTTAACCTGCTGTCCAGTCTGCTGAATTTCAACAATTTTTCAAGAAATTTTTTGAAAGTGTTTTGTGATTGTGATCTCCCTGTCCAATTTTATTTTTGGTCTTAACGACTTAGTCAAAAGAATTTTACACTTTCACAAATCACCTGATCTCGTCAGTAAATTCAATTTTGTAACGAACTCTCTGTTCAAAATATTTTGGCCTTCAGCGACTTTGAAAAAAAATAAATTTCGTAATTCTAAAAGCATTTGCAGGGAAGTAAATGGATATTTTTGAATTCAATTTCATTTTTACATAAAAATTTACTGAAAAATATTTTCAGTGTTCCAAGAAATCATTTTCAGGCTAGAAAAAAAAACAAATTACCAGAGACCCCCAGTACAATTTTTCTTTAGCCCTAATAAATAAATAAAAAGGCATACGTCGCTTGATTAAATCTTTGAACTACAAATTCTGAGGTAGAAACAAGTCCCTCAAGCCAGGACCGCCGAAGAGGAGTTTCTGAAGTCTTGTTCAGCTCTGCTAGCGTAGCCAAGGCACACAGAAATTTCAACGATGATAGGATCAGGCTACCTTACCTCGCCATATAATTAAAATCGACCTTGAGAAAATTCCATTCCTACGATCAAATACCAAGGCAATAAAATTAAAACTATTTTCGTGGTAGCAAGTCACGTGGCGCCCAACTTAAAAGAATAATAACCCAGTTAGGGAGAAATAAAAACACAAACACAAAGAAAACCTTTGTATTTGTGACAGAAACTCGGCGACCTCGTCCCATCTTCCAGCGATTTGTATATCAGCGTATACGCAAAAACTATGCAATCTTAGGCGAGGGTTGTGTAAGGGATATACCATCCTTAGGGAAGGGATGTAAAGCAGTTGGTCCCTTGTTTATTAAATTTTAGGCAAGTAAAAAATCCCTATTCTTCAACAGAGAAGAGGTTCGGCAAAATTTCTAGGTTGGGGATAGCTTGTCTCCTGTCGTCGGTGATTTGTCCTGGTAGCGGAAATAGGCCGACGTTAACAAAATGGTTAAAAAAACTGCTTCAAGAAAATTGAGTCGATTGAACGAAAATATTTACATTTGATTAATGAAATGCTTAGTCCGGTAGTGTACTCCAGAGTGATCTCTTAGTTAAGTTCGCGCGCAACTAATACACGTGATTAGTAAATTGCCGACATATTTAAGGTGAGCACAGTATTTTTAAGTAGATTAGGAGTAGTATGGTATTCTGCGCCATTAACAAAAAGACTTTTCGGGTGACAAGAGTGATTAATACCGCATGGTACTAAACCGTAATAACCATGACATTACGGTAAAAACGAAGGTGGTATATACATCTGAAATGACTGGTAACAGAAAATGGAACCCCTTCCAATTTACTATTCGAATTTTGAATCTGAATTATGTGATACGACTGTTGAATCTTCACCAACAATTGTCTATAAATGCTTTATTGTTTGTTAGACTGTTTAAAATAATAGAATATTAACACCAAAAAATATGAAGAGCGATAAAATATAGATATGTCTAATGGGAGCAACTTTCACATTGATTTAAGAAGTGACCATTTTTTTGCTTTTTTTGAATCCAAGACATACAACAAGAGTTTTAAAATCATGTAATACAATGAATGTCGCATTATTAAAAAAGCTGAGGGAGAAATACATAAGGTTGTCGAACTGAATTTTAATAGCATTTTTGTATCATTTGTATCATCAATAGAGTTGACAGTGACCCCGCTAATGACAACGCACTGTTTTGTAAGTTTTGTATGGTGTCATGTAATCCTTTATAGTTCTTGTGAATAGTTTTTAAAGCAACAGAAACATCTTCGAATTTTGTCTGGCTTTCCTTAAGAGCTTCAGCCTCGTCTGGATTGAATTATAGTGTCACAGCTTTTATTTGTTGTAAATATTCAGCAAAGTAAAAAGCTGCCTTCAACTATGTTCCCCAACGTGTAAGAATTAGCTGTGGTTCAGGAATACCGGGACACTTGCTATGAAATGCGCGAAGATGTTTAGGAGATTTAAGAAACACTTTTTTGTACTTGCTATTAATGCATCTACCTCTGGAAAACTTGTCGAATAGTTTCTGGCACAAGGTGTAAAGCATGTACTTTATACGTAACATGTACCAACCTACAACCATGTTATTGAAGAGAACGGCCTACCAAACGCATTTTCGCGGCACCATCAGTTACAAACATCAGCACTTGTCTTTTTGACAGATCAAATTTTTCTAACGCCTCCAGCACCACCCGCATAATTGTTTGGCTAGTACACTCAGTTAGTCTTGCTAGCTAGTAACAGTGGAAATGTCGGTTTAAGTGGGTCCAGTACACGTACTATAACATTTAAGAATTTTTTTTACAATCTGTCGTCTTGTCAACACATAATCACAGCCGTGTATTCTTTAGTACTCGAACGCATTCTTTTTAACAAAATTCGAAAATTTCAGGGTGACACACTTTGTAGTTTTTAATAAACAAATTAGTATTCTTAAGTTGTCGAAAACCTTAAGTTGCATTTTTTGCATAAGATAAGATTCCTATGGGTTTTTGAAAAAACAATTAAATTATATATACATATACATATATATATATATATATATATATATATATATATATATATATATATATATATATATATATATATATATATATATTGTGATGTAACTAATTTTCACCCTTACATGTCCCTTTTTGTAATATTGAATGTTATGAAGGTAACAGCTCAAGGTTAGTGATCGAAAATGAAATGATGCGACGGAAATGGAACGGAATAATAACATTTTAAAGATCATGTCATGATAAGGAAAATTAAGAAGAAAGACTTAAATTTGACTTTTTAGGTCAAGAGGTATAAAATGTTGCACTCTCGTGCATGAACTGTGGTGCAGGATTGAAAATAGATGGTGTGCTTTACAAGGAACTGACTATATGTCGACGGTGTTTCGACAAAAAGGCGTAAGCGACTTTTACCAAATTTTACAGGAGAACCAAAAATTGATGAACATGTAAAATGTGTTATTCCAAGTTTAATTTTGCTTTAATAAAGTTAAAAATAGTTAAATAAAAAATACCTTGTTCGGGGTGTCGAAATAATCGCAGGTGGGCATTTCAGCCCGTGCCACTATGAGATTTCGGCGTTTGTTAATTTATAATCTCACTTTTTCACAACGGAAATTATCGATTACGCTTATTCAACTTCAGTTTTAATGATTCTCGAATTTTTGGTGGATTCAGCCATAGTGTTAGAGGAAAGGCTTGAATCTTACGATATGTTTTCGACAATAATTTCATTTGCAGATTATCGTCGCTTACGCCTTTTTGTCGTAACACCGTTGATGTTTTCAGGATGGCACATTTCGTAGTTTAAGTATTCTTTAAGCCGTTGCTAAATTCACATTCATTTTTTTGCATCTGACAAGACTCCTACGGATTTTGAGGAAAACCGATAGCACGGCTGGAAGAACAGCTTTTGTTTAGTATATCATTAAAATTTCATAATGGTATTTCAACCACACTTCCTTGTTTTCGAGGTAACAGCGTTTAGGGAGTGATTATATTTTAATATAATTTAATTATTGTAACAGCCATTGGCAGAAAAGTATCAAACATTTTTTATTAATGAATTGACTGCCTCTTAGGAGACCATTACTATCATAAACATTGTTAACACAGAAACGTTTCTAACCTTCACACACATTGATTGGAAGACTGAGATCTCTACGGAATATTTATAAAAAAATATGCATAGTTATATTTAAAGAAAACCCTGATGACGCGTTCACACAAGCTGTGATGCTGTGATTTTTAAATTTTCTATACCAAGTATCGACGTGTCCGAAGTTTTTTCGATAACCTTGTAACAAAGGGGGAAATGATAGTATTCCATATTTTTATTACACACTGTATATTCTTAGCTGTTGTGAATAAATAAAGATATTCCCACGGCTGGTTATTCTGTGAGAAAATTAAATAGTGTGTCTAAATCAATAATTTAAAAACTTGTTGTGATTTCTACTAGATCGCTTTAAAATTAATTAGTTTTTCAGAGTATGGATGTTGAATCCGATCTGTGCAAAATAAATCGACGTGCTATAGGCGACCTTGCGCAGGTGTGCGATACTGGACCAACCGCATTCCGCGGACGCGAGTGTCCTCGCAGGCACAGAATAAGAGAATGTGCCCTGTATAAATCTTAATAAAGCGGCAGATATGTGGTGATAAATCCCCATTTCTCCCGGAGATATGTCCTCATTAATCCTAACCGGACATGTCTGTTTACTGGCCTTCCATAAAGCACTTCCATGTTTCCGGATATCATCGTGCTTTTCATTTCTATAACTGTGATTTATCAACTAACAGATAAAACTTGACTACAAGGAAATATCGTCAACTTTAAAAGAAAAAAGGTCGTTTAAGTTAGACTGCTGTAAAATATCACCTGGAAGTCTCCAATTTGATTTGATTTCATTTGATGACAAATATTCAATATACAGGATGTTTCAGAGTTAAAGTGACATAGTATAATGATAAATAGAGCACACTTAGTCAAGTTCAAAACACCCACAAACTTACCCTGGAATGTTAACCGTTTTTGAGATACGTTTTATGGTTTTTAACTAAAACTTTAGTCGGCTTTGAATATTTTTATAAAATTTGGTAAAAATATTAAACTCTTTTAGTCCAATCAAAATTTTGGAAAAATTCCTGCATCAGACTCAATTTTTATAATGTTGCTCTCAGTATCGATATCATCAACCTGTGTATAATTTTTTGGTAAACTTTGATAAATGTTTAAAAAGTCAATGGACCAGAGTATAAAATTATGAGGTGATAACATTTGTTGGCACATTTAAGGTCATTCTCCAATAAATTTTCAAAAATAATGATTATGATTGACCAAATTCTAAATTCTACAAATAAGACAATCAACAAGCTAATATCATTATTTTATCATATTTACTTAAATACCCTACACTAATTAAGCTTCTTCATTTTTTTAAACAGAATATATACATTTATTGAAAAATTAACGTTTCATACTCGGTTAAAATTTCATGTTTAAGTACATTTTATTTAAATTTGTTATTCATATTTTGTAAATCATTTTTGATATAGAAAATGGGAGACTAAAAAGTTAATATTGATAAGAAGAACTTATTGTTTGTTCTTTTTTTTTATATGCGGCGTTTCTAATATTTTTTAAGTTTAAAATTTTCATTCAAAAGAACATTAATATTTTTAAAAAATTACTGTAGAATAACCATAAACCTGGCACGTTTATGGTAAATACTACGCCATTATTTTATGCCTAGTCCAATAGTGTAAATAAATGCAGTGTAAATAAAAAGTAAGTTGCTGATTTCTTTTTGTTTTTGAAGTGTTTTTTAATTTTAAGGATCAATTTTCACTCTCATCTTTTAGAATTTCCTTCTCATTTTTTTTTAAACTTCATAAGAAGATACATATTATTTTTGTCCCTCCTTAAAAAAATGTCTAGCAGCGCCCATATCTGTCAGCGTTATTCTGCATTTTGACAACATTAAATTGTTGAAAACTACAATACAATAAAATCATTATAACTTTTATTCATAAAATTTCAGATAAATAGGACATAGTAAATGAACAATTCAAATGTATACAATAAAGACATTGACACATCGCACATGTTAGAAGGAAATAGATTGAAAATAAATAATGCAAAATAAAATTTGAGTAACATAGAATGAAATCAAGAGAACACCTTTCGACTTTACTTATACCCATCATGATGAGACGACTTTTTCCTCCTTCATTCATAGTGAAATTGTAATCCTTCACTCTTAAGGTCTAAATATCACTACGATGTTGAATCTAATTATTCTGTAGATATTTGTAATAATAGTTAACAATCCTTAGAGACTAGATAAGTAGACATACCTTTTACCAGAAATCTCAGATGATCTCATCTCACCTCAACTCTCCTTACTATTACGTCGTTTTCCTTTTGAAAAGTAATAAGTGAGGAAAACTGAAAATTCCTCTCGAGCACATCTATGAGAACTCCTTTGGCTCACTTGCGGTGAGGATATAATTTCGTGGATAATGGATGTTTTAACTGACAGTTGTAGGTTATGCTCAATGTGTGTGAATATGTGAATAAGCTCCAAATTATTATTAATTATTTATTGAAACTGAGCTATGACCGAGCATGGCATATAATGTAATGAAGATGTCATATGGGTAATGGATTTTAAATGAAAATGTCGAAGCTACATTGACAGATACAGGTACTTTATTAAATTAAATTACGAAATATTATTAAAAATCCAATGTTGATAAATGGAAATTCATTTACATTTTAGAAAATAATGCCATATAATGGATAACGGATAACCAAATTAAGTTTAATAATAGGTCAATTTAAAAAACCGTAAATGTATCTTCTCTTATATTTGACAATTTAAGAAACTGCGATAGTGAAGAGGGCAGCATTAAATATGGCACCAACGAAATACAAGATAACCACAATGAGCAATTCGAGAGAGTGGTAGGAAGTGGTACTGAAAATGATATAACTTCTGCGTCTAAGAGATCATGGGGATATGACAAAACTCTATTACCTATTGACTCTGTTGAGCAAAGATTCGATGTACCGCTCAAAAAAATATCTGACAAATGGCTTCAGAAAACCTAGCCAGAGAAACAAATTGAGGTAAGTATTTACGGTACTACTTATATTATTGCACAGATATTTGAAAAAAATTATTTTATTTCACTACAAGTCAAATTAAAGAGAAATGGTAGAATTTATTTTGAATACATGAAAACACAAAAGATAAAAATAATTTAAGTGGAAAAAACAACTAGATTTGTTTTTTATGATAGGATACATTGGGTGGTAAACCTGGTAACAGTAGTTCTCACACAATGGACGTTGCTATTATAAGTGACCATAGGTGGAATTTTAAAGGTTTCCGCAACTAACGACCGTGACGTAATGGGAACAATTCGTCTACCAAGCATTCACCAAATAGAGAATATCTGTTACGTAGCAAAGACTATTCCAGAACCTTCCTTGTTACGTATTGACAACTAGGTTATTAAGTAAATGGAACGTAGCCAAGTAGTAGGAATGACTAACTTTTGGACAGCTTTTTAGTGGTATGAGAGCAAACTATATTTTGCTCTCTCTCTCTCAATCGGATAGCAAAATATAATGTAATGCAATCGGAATCGCAAATGTCCATATTTAATTAAAAAATGGTTTTCAGCATTATATTTTTATCTATGTTAATATGGCACCATCATTCAAAAATAGAAAATTGGCCAATTTATTTCGAGTAACTTTATAGTAGTATATACGTTAACAACATATTTGTCACTTAATAGTGTTGATAACACCAAAATTATTTCACTTCAAGTTGCATTTACCATAAAGTAACAGATGCGACTAACGTTATAGTTGTTACTACTTGAAAATGGTGACGAGAACTACATTTCACTAAGTAGGTATGTTTACCAAAAAACAACAAATGCGACGAATGACGTCATTTTCCAGATTGCTTTAAACGACGTCTACTACGCTGCTACGAAAGAATGCTGCAAAAATTTCCACGTACTTTACGACCCTCATATTTAAGTTGGTATAGCTGGCTCATCCGATCTATACTCCATTCATTTCATATGAGCACGTAGAAAATTGTTTACCTGGGCTCGCAGAGTGCCCCTTTGTCTTCCTTCAGTCGTGCATAGTTCTCTAACATAGGCGCGCAGTGCACTATATTTTATTGTTTGAGATTGACAACACGTTAATGACTGACTAAATGTCAACAGGTAGGGATATTATTATTAGAGAAAATTAAACAAATGATTTACTCGGGGTTAATCCCCTTGAATACCAACATAATTCAATGTGATAAAAATCTCGATTGCCCAAAGTTGAAACATTTATCCATATTTTCTGTCATCTGATCACTTTCACATATTCGTCAATTTTCTAACTTCCCTAAGTTATTAGTTTGTCTCAATTTCGCGAATTTGTTCAGTGGAAAAAATTCGAATTAAAAACAATTAACGGTAAATTACAATTGCAATCAACTAGATTCTTTTCTTCAATATTTGCTGGTTCTTCATTACATTGTCCGATTTTCCCGACAATTTTCTTAACCTGATTATTTATCTGTTTCAACGAAGAACATTCCTAATTAATCTTAAATTGCTACTATCTATTTTATGGTTGTTCTCAAACGTACGTTGGGCAACACTAGACTTATCTGTTCTAACATATTTGAGATGAGCCATATGCTCCTTGAATCTAGTTTGAATTGATGGTCTAGTTTGTTCAACATACTTTTGATTTGATTACAGTCTTTAGAGCTAATTTCGTAAATCCACGACTTTCCTATTGTTTAAATTTTGTGTTTTGGTTTGCCTAAAAGTTGTAGTAGTTTATGTTTCGATGAATGAACCACTGGCATACCCATATTTTTAAAAATCTTACCTATGCCTCGGGTGAATCGAGGATCGTATGGAATTGGTAAAAATTTAAAATTTTCTCCTTCATTTTGAAAATTCAAGGATTTCGAAGTGTTTTCAAGATGCACCAGAATAACCCATTTTAATTGTTCTTATTTTGTTCGTTCAATCAAGAAATAAAATATGGTCTGTTATAAAATAATAGTAACACTTCTGGACTGGAACGTACATTTTAATTTTCTAGCAGATGCTTACTTTTATTTTGATTTTAATAATCAAGACTTTTGTGCAGCAGGTGTGGCACTATAAATATTATTTAATCATCATTTAGTAATAATTTTAAACACTTATATTATTATAAACAAACGGAAGATAATAATAAAACTGTCCCATAATTTACCTTCTAATATTGTTGAACAAGAGCGAAAGAAAATTTATGTCTTAATTATTACAAGACGTAGGTAGCTGGAAAAATAAGTAACAAATTAAAATTTGTTTCACATAATAAAGAGGACTTATTTGCATTCCTTACATTAATATTTTACTCGGTAATATTTTATGTTCATGTAGTCAGTAAATGCATAGAGTACTTGGAATAACTAATTTACATAACAATTAAGATTTCGTATGAAAAAGTAGCATTTATTATAGAGAGAGTAAATGAAAGAAATATTAATGACATATTCAGTGCTAAAGGTTTAATATATTTCTTCCATTTTAATGTGTTTTTTTATATTTATAACTATATTAAAATTCAGATAACATTACGGCTATTACTTCTGATAGAACACAAGGCTTAATAACAAGAAAAAAATTTGTGTGTACAGTGCACCGTGTAAGAAATGTAAAATACTACTCTACAATTCTAGCTTGGCATTTGGCGGCGCAGAGAGAAAAAAATATCGCTAGTGTGGGCAGGGATAAGCCAAACTACTTTACAGTGAAAGAGGGGGGTTTAGACCAATACGCATCAAAACTCGAGTGTCAAGCTCGAACCGTACACTACTATACTGGTTTGAATAAAAAACGCAGCACTAAGATTCGTTGAGAAATTTTGTTGACATTTCCAGAGGTTTGCTTCATTCTAGTTATGAAGCGGTTAAAATTTGAAGAAAATATTACAACATTTTCTAATTAATTTTGTACTTTCTCTTTAAACATTTATTATTTCAGTGCATTTTTATTCGAAATTGACAAATTTGGATCAGTTTAATGTTACCATTTGAATCTTAAACACCTTTAGAAATACCTAGAATTGGGAGAAGGGCCAATTTTCATCGGTTAAATGATTTTGAATAAGACCAAATAATCTGTATGTGGGAAGCCTATAGCAACGATATTAACATGTTGATCAAGAAGGTCTGAAAGAGGTCTGGGGAAGGTCTATTGAAATTCTTTGAAAGGTCTGAGACAGGTTTGAGGAAAGTCGACTCATCAGGAAGAACGCCATCTACAAACTTCAGATTGTCCACGACGGTAGCCGTGGGATATCAGTGGATATACGTCGATATAAGTCGGAGAATGTCAATACCGTCAGTATATCACCGAATTAGACGTATTGGACTTCATTCCTACTGGCCGTTTTTGTACCTACCCTTTCCATCTACACCATCGCGTTCCCAGATTGACATGGTGTAACAAGAAAGTAAACTAAAGGTAGGAGTGGCATCAAACAGTGTTCAGTGATGAGTCTCGATTTTGTTTGTAGGCCCTTGATGGTCGGTCGGGGTGAGATACCGACGCCGATGTGAAGAATGCCAGAATTTGGAGTCATCGTTAGTTTTCATTCAAGGTAACCTGAATGCTGTCAATTAAACAGACGTGCTGGAACCCGTTACATTGCCTTACCTACAAGGGCCGAATGATCCGTTTTTACAGTGAGATAATGCCTGCTCCCTTACGGTAAGGATTACAAAAAACTGCTTACAAGAAAGTAATATGGTGGTGCTTCCATGGTCAGCGAATCAGTTAAATGCTACCATAGAATTGGGAGAAAGTCCAATTTTCGTCGGTTAAGTGATTTTGAATAAGACCGAATAATCTATATGTGGGAAGCCGATTTTCTTTAAGGCATATTGCCAGTCGTGTGGACCGTAATGTAGCAACGGTATTAACATGTTGATCAAGAAGGTTTGAAGGAGGACTGGGGAAGGTCTATTGAAATTCTGTGAAAGGTCTGAGACAGGTTTGAGGAAAGTCGACATGAGCGTTACGAGAATCCGGACGCCATAGAACAACCACGCATTAGGAAGAACGCCATCTACAAACTTCAGATTGTCCACGACGCTAGCTGTGGGATATCAGTGGATATATATCGATATAAGTCGGAGGATGTCAATACCGTCAGTATATTGCCGAATTAGACGTATTGGGCTTCGTTCCTACTGGCCGTTTTTGTACCTACCCTTTCCATCCACACCATCGCTCCCCCAGATTGACATGGTGTAACGAGAAAGTAAAGTAGGACTGGCATCAAACAGTGTTCAGTGGTGAGTCTCGATTTTGTTTGTAGGCTCTTGATGGTCGGTCGGGGTGAGATGCCGACATCGACATGGAGAACGCCAAAATTTGGAGTCACCGTTAGTTTTCATTCAAGGTAACTTGAATGCTGTCAATTAAACAGACGTGCTGGAACCCGTTACATTACCTTACCTACAAGGGCTGAATAATCTATTTTTTAGTGAGATAATGCCTGCCCTCATATGGTAAGGGTTACAAAAAACTTCTTACAAGAAAGTAATGTGGTGGTGCTTCCATGGTCAGCAGGGTCCTCGATCTGTTTCCCATCGAAGATGTGTGGGATATGATTGTTAGAAGAGTGGGATATTTACTCCATCCTACGGATAATTTTGAACGGTCTTCGGTTTCGTATCCAAGAGTCTAAGAAAGTAATACCGCAAGCCAACATTGATCGTCTCATTCACAGCATGCCTAACAGATTGAATGCATTCGAAATCACGGTAGACCAACTCATTACTGAATATCCTTTTTATTTCTCGTCTCACAATATTGAAATTTAATGTAGTACGGGGGAGACAAGTTTGGTGAAAATTTCAATAAAATTGCTGAGAAAATTCATGCTGATACATTTTTTATTCAAACCAGTATAATAACTTGAATTTTTTCACGCAATCGTCAATTTGAGAGGAAGTAGTCTATTAGATTTTAGATCGATACGTCAATTATTTCAGGCATCTGCGGGCAGAAATTTTGGAAAAGAGCTTTCTGTATTTCTTTTTATTTTTATTCTAAATTATATAAACTTTGATACCATCAAATTTGTAATGATAATTTAAGGAAAAATTACTGAAATTACTCCTCTACATCTTTCTTTTATGTACATATTTTGCTTAACTATGACCCTAGCATGAGATCGTTCAGGAACTACATCAGCAAAAATTTACCAAAATGTCTATCATTTTCAAACTATACAGTTCGAGGAACATCAACATACGTGTATTTGGAGGATTCCTTGGTAGGACAGATGAACACTGAAACAGTTCGTTTACTAACGTTTCCCAAAAAACTGATTTATCGTTTCCTGGTCCAATCCGGTGTTTATTTAAGTAAATAATCAGATACTGAGGACACAAAGATACAGTAAAATGTGGTTACCTGACATTTCCTTCTTATGGAAATAGAAATCATGCCGATAGCGAGTGCATATTTCGTGGGCTCAAACATCGTGAAGAAACAAATGTTCAATATTTTCTCGATTTGTTGGTTGTCACATTTTACCTAAGAATTGAGGTAATTTGAGACAGTATGAATATTTAGTGAAAATTGAAAGTTCTACTTTACTTGGATAACTTAAGAGGGCTAATCGAACCAGTGTTTGTAAGGTAATTTTTCAAAATTTATTTCTTCCATACGGTTTGGTCAAATTACACCAAATTTGGAGGATCAGTAGTTGAAAGTGTACTAGAGGGTACATGTATATCTATTTTAATTAATTTTCACTTTATGTAGGGAAAATTTATACTGTAAATATAAGTGAAATTTGGACGTGATTAGCTCCTGAATTATGATATCAATCGGTAAAATTCGAGGTAAAATTCATACATGTCGTCTAGAATGAATCTTCATAATTATACTCAGCAAGTTTCAAACTTTTACTCCGTACTATTTGGCTAAAATGAATTTTCTAAATAAGTATCTTTGTCACTACAAATATAGCAAAGAAGTGTTACCTCTATCGGGAATCGCACCTCAATGAAGTCGGTGAATAAAACGTCCAGTGAAGGTATAGTCAAGAGCAAAATTATTCAGCGGCGCATGTATAAAAACTTTCTAGAGAGTGACACAGCTATCCGAAGCTTTTTCCCGACTAGGCCCCTTAAGACATTAAAATAAAAAAAAAGTCAGATTTTGACGTTTCAAAAAAGTCACATTGGTGGAATGTCACTAATATTTTTTTGGACCGATTTTGCTCATCAACAAATTCAATCTCTTTCTTGATCTCTAGAATGTGTGTACCAAATTTAAAAGCTTTATCTCAAAAATTGTAGCTGCTATCGCGAACACACAGACACACAGATAGAAATTTTTTTCTGTCTGAAATTTTGTATATCGTCATAATTCGTCGAGATTCGTCCAGAAATGCCATAAAAATTTTCAAAATTTTTTTCACGAATACATAACCTCATTTTGAGGGATGAGAAAGTAACCTATATAATGTAACAACCATTTTAGTGAAAGAAAGTACGAAATCAAACAAAAACCTTTATTAAGGATCAAAACAAAGTTATACACTAAAGTATAAGAACCATTCTCCAAAGTGAAAACTATGATTTAAAATAAACTGGAAGTTTCACTAAACAGTTTCAACTGTCAAATAATATAGATTTACATCACCTCTCATTTTTAGAGGAGGCAGGATACTCATGATTTGATAGAATTTACCCATGTTAATGTCTTTTACATCAGGAGAAACGAAAAGTATCTAGACACTCTTTTAGCATCTTGAAAATGAGACCATCTGTGAGACCCGCCAATGTTGGGCGAGTTTTGAGGGGAATTTGTATGATATTATCGTTTCTATCATTTGATGAATCTTCGTTATTGTAAGTAGTTTGGTGCCTGTTTTTTTCATTTTTAGGTTTGATCAAGTCAACGATTTTGTTTGTAGATATCCTGACGTCATTTACCATTAAGCTTGTCCGGGTCCCACATTGAGTCTTTTTCTCAGTGTTGATTCTTCTGTCACCGGCTGATGTCTCTTAATAATCTGTACAAAGGCATTCCCAATATTTTCACTGTCATCGTCGTCATCGGATCCTCTTGGAACTAAGTTCCGTAGTCTCTTGAGAACTTCTTGTCCATTCATAGAAACTATTCCAGCGGCTTTGGATTTAGATTTTATTTTATCATCAAGTCCGCTTTCAAGAGTTTGTAAAATTTTTTTTTATAAGAAAAATTATGTTTTTGCATACCGCCTTTAGTTTGATTTTCTAATCTGTTTTAAATTTCCGTCACGCTGTTTTTAGCAGTGGGTGACATGCGTATGTGCTGTTATTGAGCAGAAATTTGAATATTAAATCATTATTCTTGAATAATCCTCAGTGAGAGATGAGCGGCCAAATTACCCCAATAATGGACTCTGCCCAGAGAGGTTGGAGAAGGATCCTCAAAATTGTTTCTACACTAATTTTAAAACAGGATAGGTTGCAATATGTTCTTAGAAATACTCACAAAAAACATAAGCCAGGATGGACTCTTCTGACACCTCGACAAACAACCACTTTAACTTGATTTGGAGCATCTGTTAGATTTATTTTATTTTAAATAAAAGTTTTTCTGGATTTATATCATAAATGCATTATTTCAAATTATCGAAATATTCGTTAATTTCAACATGTGTAACTTCACTTCTTCATCTGAAGTTTGTCCCAAGTTGCCCCTGGATACAGTACCTCTCAACAGATATTAATTTTTGAACTCAACAGTATTGATTCTGTGACGGTATAAAATACGTTTTTTTCTTTAAAATATGATTTCTGTTTATCTTAACATTTACATGGCCTATTTTAATTAAACTAAAATTTGGTCCAAAAAATAAAACGATTTTTTATTATTGCAATATTGTACAGTGCTCTTCCTGAACTCATGTCGTCGTGGACAAAATAGCGTCAGCCGAAATCAATCATTGCGATTCGCGACGATAGCCTTTATGCCGAACACGGTCTTAAGGGAAGTGCTTTCTACAATATGAATAATAAAATAAAAAATGATTTTGTTTTTAAATTACACTAAATTATGTTTATATTGTTTAACTTGAAATAATAATTCACGTTTATAATATAATATATGTATGTTGCATAATATGTAAAATATAGGAGTGGTCTCAGGTCAGTGATCGGATGTACTCGATGACTGAAGATTTTATATCTTTCACAATTATTTATGAGATTCCAAATTCAAAACGATGCAAATTTTTATGTTCACGCAATACGTTCTCGAATATTTTAAACTCCACAGAATATCAAATTACTCCCTTACGTCAATAAGAAAACAGTGACTGAATAGAAATAATTCATAAAACAGCATTGTAAATAAATAAATTATATATTTATTACATACCTGGATCAGAAATTACGCATATTCTGTTTACCATGAGAATACATTAATTTGATAGTGTATTGTTTTTAGATGGACTCTTTATGAAAATAGCAATAATTCCAATGTTGAAAAAATAGAAACATTTAATTATATGTAAATATAAACAGGAAAAAAATTAGGAACCGAATATACAAGATTTAAAAAATTATTAATTAGTCTTGTAATATTTAAATTAGACAAAAACAAATTTCTATTAATATGTACACATACTAATCATATCTATAATTAGTGAAATGATAAACATATCAAAATACGTACATTAAGTAAGTATATTAGGTAAATGAAATACATTTTTTAGATTTTTTGTAAGTATTTTTATCAACATTTCAAATTTCAAGCGTTACAAATTCGAAATAAAAGTATATAGGGAACCTAGTTATAACTCTATAACTTTAGTTTTTTTGATACATATGATTTTGTTTCTTCTTTAGGGACTACTTCAAACTAGGATATGTAATATAATGATGACGTCGATGGGCACAACGCTTTTAAGCTTAAGGAATATCGCTAAGTAGGCGTTGACTATAAGGTTGAAGTTGACTTTGATAAAATCGCCAAATACAGTAGTTGCTTTAAAATCTATAACAATATAAGAAATGGGCCTTGTAAGCGACTTTCAAATACTTATTGCTAAACTCCAGAAATTGGTTTCGTTGTTGGTAGAAAGCGGCCAAAAACACCCAGAGGAGCAGATGACAGTAATGATAGAATTTAGTCTCTCCAAATAATGTTGTTCTGCTAAATATTTCAGCATAAAGAAATTTTTAACCTTGATGTTGTGCCCATTATGTTTCATTATTAAAATGTAATTATAAATAACTTTTCATAATAAGATATTGCGAAATTTCTTTTTCGGCGAATTTTTAAAAATAATATGTTATTTCACTTATACCGTGACAACTTTGTTTGACATATTTTAAGTGTGACGGCAAGCAGAAATGATCGCCTCTGTCAACTTTTTTCCTGACTCAAATAAACAATTTTTCCCATATAGTGTGTACCACAGTAAGATACTTTTTAGATGACGCTGTACATGATAAAAAAAAGAGAAACCGTTATTAATTAATAGTTCTTTTTGTTGTTCGAAAATGTAATTTTAAGTAATATCTAAGTGTAAATTATTATTTAAATTTAAGCAAGCTGATAGGTTCTAAGTCAGAAAAACTCAAAAATAAAGACGAAGCCAAAAAGTTGTTCATTATTATTATATTCATTATTATTAATCTTTACGGGGGATTATCCTCATTTTAGAGCAAATTTTCAAGTTTTGGACTTAGTGTTATGATCATTGACGATAATTTAAAAGGAAACTGGATTTGTCTTCGTGCAAAAAAAATCAATCACATACAAAATTAAACGATGTCCTCATTTACCCCTAAAGATATAGTAAAAATAGTGTGAAAGTTTCCACCTTTTGATGCAGAAGTAAATACCATCCAATACTGTACAGCATATGACCAATTTATTGAGTAAACATAATTATTTTTGTATTAGAAATAACCTTAAATATTAGATTTTCGTATATTATACAGTGCAATGTGATTTTACATTTCAGTGCATGCCTCAAATGTCTGAGAAAAGAAGGTAATGAAACAGCGATTATTTATTTATACATTCCCAACAGATGAAAAAGAACCCATTTACAGGAAATACAGAAGCATATTAAAAGAAATACGAATGATTTAGGTTTTCAACAGGTAACAAAGAACCCAATTACAGGAAATACAGATGCATATTTAAACGAAATACGAATGATAAGAGTAATAGAAAAAATAATAAGAAAAAAATACGGATAATAGAAAAACAATTAATTATATCTAAGAAATATCTAGTCTAGGAAAATAAAATATACCTATATAAAAATATACTTAAGTTAATTACATAATTCATACCTGCTTAAATACCGGGTACCAAAAAGAAATAAGTATTTGTCCATAGACAGGCTAACTATATACATAAATATGTATACACATATAAATTGCACAGAGATAAGAAGTTATACATTTAGTAATACAGCAGAAAGCTATCTAATGACTCTATCTCTTAATTCTTTCTAAAATTTATAATAAATACAATCATAAAATAGTATTAACACAGTTAATAATTACATGCTTAATATTATCCGCATAAATATCATAAATTGGCGAAATTTAATTAACATTTGTGCATATAAATGTATTGGCTATTTACATAGTATATTAGTCCGAATTGAATTAGGATAAAAACTTGTATTTGAGCCGTGATTCAATTCTTGGAACATAAAAATTAAACATATTAAGTAATGAAAGCGAATCAATATTATTGTATATATAATTGTAAATAAATGTTATAGATATTATATACCTATAACACGCCTAGTTTCTGGAGAGAGAACACCATATCTATCTAAAAGGATTGAATTTTCTATAAAGCTATTGGAAGATGCCTGATCTTCTTTAAAAAAACTGAGAACTTTAAGAATCGTCCTAGTACATATTCTATCTTACATATATGATTTTGTACAGCGGGTAATAAATAAGACAACCATCTTTTAATTTCGATCTAACGAAAGCAAAATATTATATTGTATACATTACATATTTTTATACAGTTCTTTAAATTGAGGCCAAGTGTTTTAAAAGCATTAAACACTACCACCTATATGTGATTTAACAATTTACTTTATTATCAAATAATGTGCCTAAATCTTTCATTTTGCAACATTTTACAAGTGACTGTATTGAAATTTAGTTACATGTATTCTTTCGGATTACAACAAATTTGAAAATGATTCCTAAAACATCAATCATTCACCATATTCAAATCATTTTGAAGGGGTATAGAGTCAGCCATAGATGAAACATTGGTAAAAATTTTGAGATCATCAGCAAATATTAAATCTTTGCACTTAATGTTATTCGACAGATCGGGTGGAGCCATGTGGCACTCCTCAAGTTGCTTCATACTGATCAGATCTTAAACCTTCATATTTAACAAATTGCTTACATATGAACGATCGAACAGGTAAGAATTAAATAGTTTAAGTAGCTGGTTCGTGAGGCCTGTAATTCAAGCTTTATTTAAAGTAAAAATAAATCTATTTGATGATCAAAAGCTTTAAATAGATCCATAAAAACTGCTCCTACAAATGAGTTAAAGGGGGGGCATGTTCCACAATTTTTTTTATTTGCCTATCTTATAATATTTAAAAAAAATAATTGAGTTCACTACATTTGTTTCGACTTTTTCTGAGCTCCATAAAAGTGTAAAAAATTAACAAAATTTTGAATTTCAGTTAGTTTCACGCTAAAACACAAATAACCAATATAATCGAAGATGGTGCTGTCGTGTTGCCAGTTTGGCTCGAAATGTCTATTGGTAGGAAGTATATATGAAGAGTTTTCAAACATTATATCAAGATTTCACTAATAAATGTAAATTTTATTAAGTAATACTTTGCAAAATAAATATACACGCGTGTTCTTTAAGATAAGAATCAAAGATAGCCACTGATGCTACTTACATTCTTAGCAGTACGAATCCTGTAAAAAAAACTGTAACTGTAGGCTTTGCAAATATCCGCATAGATAAAAAGTATTGTAAATTTATAGCTTTATCTTTTGTAATACACATTATAAAAGATTATTTTCCCTCCTCCAGTCTACCTTCTTTCACCAATCGTAATCGTCATGCTCAAGGAACAGCGGTTCCTCCACTTTATGTAACTTAAGTGTCACACAATCAACGGAAATAGTTACAAAGCACTTTATACTTTACTTAATGCAAACAATTAAACGCTAGTTTAATACTTTTCAAGTGCATTGATCTTAAAAATTGCAAAAAACCTATTTATTTAATGGTATGGTGGAATTAGCTTTGTGTTCTCATTAATAAGGTTTTTGCACTGTTTGAGAATTATTTAGATGTGCACACAATTTATAATTGATTACATTTTGGTTTTAGGCATTAGATTTTAAGTTAAAAAAAGAAGCCATACACACCAGTGTTAGTTATTGACTATTTGGGTCTAATTTATATAACTACATTGTTAATCAACATCATGAAATGATTCTGCAGAACTTTTATTCCCTTAAAAAAAATGCAAAAACACGCATATAGGTATATCTTAAAATTTTTTTTTGTTTAAAAACTGGATTTATTCAGACAAAAGAAGTCAGGACCGGCTTCAGGATCTTTGTCTTTAAGTATAAACATTTCAATGTGTAATGTGTATTGCCATATGATTAATGTAATTCTTAAAAATGATAGATACAGGGTGGGCAAGAAGGAATGGATAAAGTCTCTAACTTTGTGTAAATAGTGACTATGACAAAAATATCTGAACAGAGGTTGTTGACTATAATCAGCACATGATTTTTTTTAAATAGCAAGTTACGATTTTGACCTTTTTTAAAATAAGAATTGATCCGCAAAGACTACAAAATATTTTAATTTTTGAAAAATTCCGTTTCAGTTTTGTCAACTTAACGTGTTATAGGTAGTTTACATGAAATTAAATTATTCACTTATTCTACAAAATTAAGCACTTTAATTTCGTGCTAGTTCCTACTTTTACTTAAACTGTGCTAGATATTTTATATTTATATAATTTTTTGCCAAAAATTGAGCACTTTTTTGTGTGTTTTTATAATTTAAAATAAGTGTGATTGGAAATATTATTTTTAACTAAATAGATTTTACAGTTGGACCTGAAGAAATTCAATAAAATCAACGAAACGAGTCAGCTGTAATAAATTGTGTTAATTTTTCGTCCAAACAACCACCAAATGAACCCTAAACTACAAAATTAATATAATATATTTAAAACAAATGTTCAAAATGAGCCGCATTCACTTGCCAGGCGATCTTGAAAACTTTGAACGTATTTATATAATCCTGAAGCGGGTTTGAACCTTCGATGTGAAGATAACACTGACGTAGTTTTCCATGAAACACTAAAATACTATATACTGCACTCGACGCACGTTTCCCTAACCATGTGAGCATCATCTGGAGATGATTAAAACTTTAATACCACCAGCTGGTACACGATAACTTAAATTAGCTGGAAATCAGCTAATAAATAAATATGGATTTTTTTTTACGAACCGTGTGGGAACACCCACATTTGTACGTGATTTTTATGTATTTGAATTTCATGCACAAATGGGTGTGATTTTTCGAAATATTTTAGCAATGATTGAATTAGAATTAGATAGAAAAGAATACTAATTGCGCAGGCAATGATGGTTGTGTGGTCAAGAGCGCTTGTTCTTAATTAGTTGATACCGAATATCTATGGTTCGATCCCACCGCGGAACAAATTAAAAATTTATTTTGAAATTTGTTTCCGACTAAGGTGTTATGTAACTTTTAATGCTCTAGATGTTATTCGGACTCCACAAGCTGTAGGGTGTCGTCTGTTCACCTAACTGAAAATCACAGATTTTCAGGGGGGTTACTTCAGTGACTAGGGAGGCGGTTAAGAAAACATTCAAGGGTCAGACCGTTAAGTGACAAACGTAGCTGGTTTACTGCATATCGGACTCCCGGGTTCAAATCACAGTTTCGATTCTGACAAAGTCGAAGGGTTTGGTTGTGTGTGTCCACGTTTTTTCAACTATGTAACCCCTGTCCGAGCAGCTTCGTCTTTGGTTTGGGGGTTGTCTAATTTTTGTGGTGTTTTTTTTATGAAATGAAAAAAAAAAACGATTGTCTTGAAGGTTAAACATAGAATAGTGAATGAAGCAGGTAACCTAGTACGACACATGTTGTACATTTTCAAATAACTGTATAAAGAATTAGAATTTCAAAAGCAGACTTAAGAAATACAAGAAGGCTAAGTACTGATCCCTTGGGAAGATCATAGTTTCTCCCACATCCAATGCATGAAGTAGCCTTGCTCAAGAGGTTATCGAATTTTATTCAGAGTGTCTCTTTTCAAATTCGACATTGCTTTGAACGTCACATTGCTTTTAATACATTGTTAAATAAATAATTTCAATAAGTTTTTTTTCCGATAATTTTGTCCACTATTGGTCGAAATATTCAAGGCTTATATCCCGAGTGCATCAAGTTTAATCGGTTAAACTGTGTACGTCACATAATGTTAAAAATTTTGCTTAGTAAATGACTTGAGTGTATAATAATTTTTTATCTAAAATTATGCAAGCATTTGCTCAAAAGCAAAATTTTAACAATTGTGTGACATAGAGTTTAAGTGATTTAAATTGATGCACGAGGGATATATGTAAAGATTATTTCCAGAATAGAAATCATTATAGACAATAAAATGCACAGTTCTTATTTTATAAATTTTTAATTTATTTCATAAATAACGAGTACTTTCTTTATTTACTTCCATTTGACGATGTAGGTAGGTATAAATGACACTGACAATTCAAACTATCAAAATTGTTAAGTCGGTGAGTCGCATAGCAACGACAAGCCAAAGCTTACTTTATATGTTAAAAATAAATGAACAGCTAGGTAAAAAATAGCCGATTATTTTTGCAAAAATATCACTTATTTAAACAAGTCACGTGGTACAAATTTCATGTTTCTTATTGGTTAGATTTATGATGAGGAAAATAATCATTAAAAAAATAACAAAAAAAACGATGAAAACATAGGCCATTATTTTTTATACAGTTTTTAATGCAATTTCTTCCTCATCAAATACGTTTAGCTACTAATAAATATTTATTATTCGTTATGGTTTTAGCTCCAGTTTAAATTCTCACAACAGTTATGATTTTTTTATGAAAGTGTTTATATAATAAAAATATTAATGAATATAATCAATGAAGTTTTTTTTAAGAAAACCTTTTATAGAAATATTAATAATTTCGATTAACAGTTAATATCGTAGAAAATTATATAACCAACCGCAGGTTTTCTCTTTTAAAATTTAGAATTTTTTTTGGATTGTTTATAAATACATTTTAAATATATTTGGAACACCCATAAAATGATAATCTTTTCATTTTTCTGGTTATTGTTGAAACATGATTTAAACTCTTAAACAGTAGTAGTGAAAGTAAAAAATATATCTATGATCACTGCGTGGAGAAAACGGGCTGTAAATTTTACCTCCACCAAAAAATGACGAATAATTTTCTTTCATTAATTAATTACAGCACATGTTTTTGTGACTTCGATTTTATGATTTAGCATTTTTGCTATTACAATTTTTTAAATAGTTTCTGTATTTTTTGACATTTTTAAAATAAATATATTTCAACATTACAGATCACCTTCGTATTGAAAATTTTTTGAGAAAAATCGGTGTAAAATTTATTAAGTAAGCAATGTTAAATAAAATCATTATTCTCCAAAACACATAAATAGGATAAGCCAAATGTACAATACTCATTTACATTTTCAGCCTAGCAATATGCCAGTCGATTTTGAAAACTTAAGCAATTATCCAGCGTTGTGCAGAGAATTTTTCTGTCTCGGCTTTTATTCGAACTCTTAAATCTTTCAAAATGTCTGATCTGCTCCTATACTTATGAGATGTTGCCATAAAAATAAAAAGAGGTGCTTCTGATCGGGAGACCTAGCTGGCAATCCTGTAGATCTCCGGTCATCGGAGAACGCCTGGTTTGAGTTTTCTCTGAGTCGAGGCCCAAAATGCAGGAACGGGGACATTTTTTTCTGAAACCATACACCATTTTGAATCAAATTATTCCCATTGGAGAATGAGGCAGCACAGTGACATGCAAGTATCATGTTATTTTGTAAGGCTTCCAGATATTTAGAGCTATAGTATAAATTTATAAAAAACGACCAATAATACCGTACAATAACACCATCTCAAAGATTTGACTGCTGCAGATGAGAAATTCTAGAAGTCCATATTTGTTTCACTTCAGCCTTGTTTGAAAATATATTGACAAAAGAGGAACACTTCTCATAACAACTTTTTGCCCTCTATCGAATGTTACATCATATTTGATGTAACATTTCGTCTCTCCAGAAACACCATCGACTTCATTTCCTTTAATAAGGCCATGGAAATTTTATTACATACAGCCTGATTCAGATTCAGACGTTAAATAACTAGGTGGATTACACAGGCTCTAATGACACTTAAAGTATACGATAATTCAATAAACATAGGAACCTAAATAAAAAATTTGTATAGATTCGGAACGAGTACATTCAATTTTTAAACAAAACGTCTTAATCTGGTTCGGGCTAGGGCAGTACAGTATTGGGGGTCATGGCGGCTTGCAAAAAATGTAACAAAACTTCCAGAGGTGTGAAAAAAAGAGTTTGATGATGGTTCTCAGCAGATGAAATATTAAATAAAAAAACTAAACATGCCATTCAATAGAGGGCAAGATTTGTTACGAGAAAGTGTTTTTATTTTTTTAATATATCCTCAATAAAGGCTGAAATGAAACAAAGACGAATTTTCAAAATTTCGTTTTTTTAATTATTTAACTATTTAACTAACTTTATTATTTAGAGGCAGAACTAACTACTTCGTATCTTTTACTGTTTCTAAGATCCCTGTAAGATGAAGCGAATTTGTAACAGCCTGTATAAACCGATTTATATATTTTATAAAACTATTATTACAGGACAACAGAATAATTATTTACCTATATATATGCAATATATTTAACACAAAAATAATACAGAATTTCTCAACTAAACCTAAAGAAATTAAATAGGCATAACTAACCGACTATCACATTTAAATTTTTTTATTATTAAGGGGATTTCTTAGGTTTGTCGGGGATCATAAAAATTAAACAAAATTTTTCTTTTTCAACTTGACTTTTCGTTAAATTTATTAGCTTCTTTAGGACACTAAAAAACGTATATGTAACAATATAAATAATATGATTTTTTTATATACATACTTTTACATTAAATAAAAGTAGATATAAAAGAGAGTAGGCAATAAAAAATTTTCAAACTTGGATAATGTAAAAATATAGAAAACATACAGAATGATAAGCAAATTAGAGAATGGTAACAACATAAATATAAATGCTACATTTAGCGAAAAAAAGTAAAGAATTGATAATGACATTCCTACACATAAATAATTATTTACTAAATTTAATATCAAAAATTCTTAACTATAACAAACAGAACAATACTAATAATGAAAACCAAGAAAATAACAAACAATATTACAAAATCTCTTATAAAAGAAACCTGTCAGAGAACCTTAATAGAACTCTATCAAAAAATGGTCAGCCATTGCATACAAAAGTGAGAACACTATTTTTTTTTTTTACTAAATTAAAAGATAAAACACCAGAAGGCCTTAAGTCTAATGTTGTATATGAGATTTCATGCTCAGAGTGTAATGGAGTATACATAGGCACTACAGGAAGATATTTAAAAAAAATGATTATCTGAGAATATAGCTGACTGTAAAAATTTGCATTCCAAAAACAATCCAACTCAATTAGTTGAGCATTTTATCCAAAAAGGCCACACATTTGTATTTAATGATGCCAAAATAATAACCAAAAATAATAACTACAGAAAGAAAATGTTTAACGAACTGATCTGTATAAATGATAACCCTAACAGTATAAATAAAAGAACAGATATGAAAACTTTATACAGCGCTTACTTTAACATCATTGACCACCTAAAAAGTACTCTTTAATGCAATAAAAAAGCTAATAAAAAAATAAAAAAGATAAGATAATAGGATCACGGAAGTATTACACATTGGTGCTATTTCAATCGCTAAATATAGCATTTATATTTATGTTGTACAATATACATTTTAAGAAAAAAATTACGTACCTAATATGTCCTGTAAATATTTTGAGAAAATGATACACAAATTTTAAATGTAAGTTTCTATATGTACATATATTCTCTAATTTTTTTATTATTCTGTATGTTTTCTATATTTTTACATTTTCCAAGTTTGAAAAATATTGAAAGTGCCTACTCTCTTTTATATCTATATCTATCTTTAATGTTAAACAATGTAAATAAAAATAATCATATTGTTTACACTATTTTTTATACGGTTTTTAGTGTCTTGAAGGAGCTGATAAATTTAACGAAACGTCGACAAGTTAAAAAAAAGAAAAACTTTGTTTTAATTCTTATGATCTCTCAACCCATCTAAAAAATACCCTTTATATATATATATATATATATATATATATATATATATATATATATATATATAATTATTGAATCAAAAAGAATCATACAGGAAATTTTTTATTATTATTGGATGCTTCGAGATACGCTCGTATTGATTAAACAAGTTATACTTCTTATCCAACTCATGAGAATTATATGTATTAAAATAAAATAAGATAAGTGGAAATTTATAAATTTATATAAATTATCCAGTAAAATTAAGAAGAGTATGGGTTGAATTATTATCGAATTTTAAGTACCATACAAGAGAGGAACGTCACCGTATCTTAGCGGACGTCTTGGTAATAATAAATATGCCAAAGGAAACATGATACCGTCGCATTAAAAGTAATTATAATAATAATTTAGCAGAATTGACGTCCGTAGTAAGTCAGCTATGATATAAGGTGCATTGCAAACCCGTTTTCTTCTCATAATGTTAGAAATGCATTATACAGGCATTAAACAGAATAAATGTAAATTTATCATATTTATGCAGCATATTAAAATAACAATAAACAGATAAATAAACTCATTTTAAACATAAATTGTTATAAGATATGGCATAATTATGGTTATGAATAATTATTTTATAAATTCCTTACTTAACGGATTTATGGCAAGCAGATAACCAAGTATATTACAAACACTTTTACTTTTTCACCGCTTAGTAAATACATAAAACAAACATTTATAAAATAATCAGAAAACCTGATTTGATAATAAACAGAAATTATTGATTTAAATTATCCTTTTTTAAAACTATAGTTTTTTTTTGAATCACATATTTCACGTCGGTCTATTTCCGCTACCAAGACTCCACTAAGCCAATACTTTTCATTAATTGAAAATAATAAATTTTTCTTTCCTAATCTGACAAGAGGAGGAACAATTTTACTTGGGCTTAATTTTGTTCAGTAACCCCTTATTAATTTTTTTTTAAGTTTTTTTTATATTTGAAACTGGACACACTATTTGTTTAAAAATATTTGTTTTCGAAAAAATGAGAGTCAAAGCTAATTGTTTCCCATTGAATCAAAGCAAATAATCGTCACTGGATAATGTTTAACAAATTCTTGTTTTTTCCATTAAATCAATTAAATTATATTGTTCTTATAATTAAGATATTGCCATGAAATGTCAGATATTTTTAAAAATTATTCTTTTGCATGACAAATTAAAATATTTAAATAGCATTATTTACTTAACTTGTATCTTTTTTGGTATTACAGGGTCACTTGATAAATTTGCGTATGAAATAATATAAAAAAAAATCATTTTACAAAAACCACCTTTGATGAGCATTTGATAGAACGTAAAAATATACAAGGTAAAGTAATTTTATTACCATCTTCAATTAATTTTTTTGTTGGCCCAAGGGGGAGGCAATTACACCAATTGACCCCCTTGGAATCGCGCATGAATAATTATGGAAATATAGGTTTTTTTTCCAACAGCAGCCTCGGACCAGTTAGAAACCATCAAAAATATTCACTCAGCTGCCTCATGTACGCTAAGCTCGCTGTATTTACATTAATACTTAACTGAGCGAATATTTCTGACGGTTTCAAACTAGTCCGAGTCTGCTGTTGGAAAAACCTATAATATTTCCATAATTAAAAAGTGAAATTTGTGTCCTTGAACAATTTTCTACAGGTTGAAATTGTCGGAACCAGGACAATAGGTTAAAATAAAACGCTACCTTGCCTACGTTTCGTTTAATATGCTTAAACTTCTTCAGGGCTCAATAGCCAAATAATGATGTAAAATTCCACAACAGAAATTTTTTTTTAAAAAACACGTCTGTAGGCATAACAGTTACAAGACCAATCAATTTGAAAGTCAATAAAATATGCATATATGTATACATTAGACACACAACAGATTAAAATTTAACAGGTTAAAAACTTTCTCTTTCAAAAACAATGTATAATATATTTTTTCTGCCATTAAAATCTACAAAAAATACTTAAGAGGGCTAATCGAACCAGTGTCTGTAAGGCAATTTTTCAAAATTTATTTCTTCCATACGGTTTGGTCAAATTACACCAAATTTGGAGGATCAGTAGTTGAAAGTGTGCTAGAGGGTACATGTATATCTATTTTAATTAATTTTCCCTTTATGTAGGGAAAATTTATACTGTAAATATAAGTGAAATTTGAACGTGATTAGCTCCTGAATTATGATATCAATCGGTAAAATTCGAAGTAAAATACATACATGTCTTCTAGAATGAATCTTCATAATTATGCTCAGCAAGTTTCAAACTTTTATTCCGTACTGTTTGGTTAAAACGAATTTTCTAAATAAGTATCTTTGTCACTACAAATAGAGCAAGGAAGTATTACCTCTATCAGGAATCGCACCTCAATGAAGTCGGTGAATAAAACGTCCAGTGAAGGTATAGTCAAGAACAAAATTATTCAGCGGCGCATGTATAAAAACTTTCTAGAGAGTGACACAGTTATCCGAAGCTTTTTTCCCGACTAGGCCCCTTAACAACTTTGGTATTTAAAGTTTTTTGATATCATAAATAATAAAGAATCCACGGAGGGTGCAAAGTCTACAGGACCCACACGTATATGGACATCACAGGAATATTTTTTGTAGCACATGAGTATTTTCTGTAAAAAAAATGCATGCAATGTTTAGAAGTGTAGTGCATACCATACCTGTAATATGATGCTTATTAGAGTTATTTGGTACTTTTTGAAAAAGTTTTTCGATAACATTTAATCAGCAAATGCGTTTTCCAGAAAAAAATAAACAATTTCAACAGAGTAGGCCTCTTTCATACATTTTGGAAAATAGAATATAATATGTAATTTGTCAAATTACCTTTATTTTTAAACAATTTCAACAGAGTAGGCCTCTTTCATAAATTTTGGAAAATGGAATATAATATGTAATTTGTCAAATTACTTTTATTTTTAAACAAGGCACGATTCCAAAACAAGAAATTACAAATAAAACATTTTTATCAGTCTCAATTACTATGAGTCAATCCGGTAACACACTATATAATAATTAATTATTGCAAACATAAGAAGAATGACACAAAGTGGAAGAACAATAACATCAGCGAGTAAAATCATTTGTCTCAAACACGAATCATATGGGGGTGGTGTGGTGATTTCCAAGTATGCAGTGGCTACAGACGTAATCATCAACATCATTTAGCTTCCCTTGTTCTTATTACCATTACTTTCGCTTAATGGTGATTGCCATCCTTCGATGAATCACTTCATCTGGAACTCTGCCAGTCGAAAATAAAATTTATTGTTACTGAATTTAATTTGTTTTACACTACAAAGTATCGAAATTCTAGTCTACGACAATTTAAGAATTGAGCATATTTTTATGATTTGAAATAATTTTTTTAAGGATTCGTTTAGAATGAATATACTGATTTTTAGAATATAACATACCCAAAAACAATATAATATAAATCAAGTGTATCTAATTAAACATACACAAGAAAATAGTTCAAATAAAACAAAATATACGTAAATGAATCTATTTCCTAGATAAGAAAAATATGAATTATTTGTAACTTGTTCTGTGAAATAAACAATCTTTCATCGTAAGAATTGAGTACTTTCAAGCGTAAACATATATTAAGTTTTATTAAATTAATTAAACGCCAGAGGTAATACAAACCCTATATCCCTGAAGTTACCTCAAGGTACCTTATGTGGGAGATGGCTACACATTTAGAGACAATGGACACACACCCGATGTCCGAGTATGCTAATATTAATTTCTGGTTTATAAAACATCCTAACTCCTCGATCGGGGATCGAACCCGGGACTCCAAATCGACTCAATTCAAAAATAATTTATTAATAATAAAGAAACAACAATGATATGGCCCTCGCTAGACACTCAGTCCGTTGCCGACATACGCAGTGGCGTATGTCGGCGATGGGGCTGTTGTTTGGTCTGGCGGAGAAAACTAAAACATTAACAGAATACTACAACTCCTAAAAATAAAAATTTAAATTGTATAATATAAACATTGAACAGTCATTGACGAACAACTTTAAAACATTGCTAAAAAAATATAAAAATGGTGTAAATTAGTGTATACAAATTTGGAATTTTAAGGATGCTTCGACGAGCCAAACTGTCACAATAAAAAAAAGTCTTAAAACAATACCAAATTCCAAAAGTCTTAAAATAATACCGCTTATTTTTGTTTATTCTTGTATATAATAATGTACCGCAACTACTGATAGCCTCCAGGGTGAGAGGCAAATGTTCTTACCACTCGACCACGAAGTAACACTAAGATTACAATTATTTAAATCCATTAATAAAATTATTATTCAGGAATAGAAAGAAAACCAACATTTTAATGGGGGCGAATTAATCATACAATCGAAAAAATAGAATACAACTGCTACAGTATGTCACAGTTTAAATTCTAGCAGGCCTTATTAAAATAATAAGGAAGGAGTATGGTATTTAAATGATATAAAATTATAAATCCGGTCAGTTTTAATGTAGTCCACAATTTGTAGATAAAGAGTGGACGTACGAAATGCGTCGAGACTACGTATATCGACAGCAAAGTAGAATAAAATGACCATTGGTTTGTAGTTTTGTTTCGTGCCTTTACTGCGTCCCAGGTTATTGTTAACTGTTATTAGTTTTACTGTGTTGTTTGTTTTTTAATGTGGTGTGATGGAATCGGTAAAGAAAAAAGCAGATTACGTTTGTTGTTACAAAAGCTGTAAAAATTAAAGGTACCTATACTGGAATATTTCGACATTTTTTTCTTCTCCTCGTGATCCTTAAACACATAAAGTGTTAAAAAATAAAATATATACACCTGGTTTATTTGCAAAACACGCCTTAGTATTTACATTACCTGGTGTAGAAATTTAGCAAAAGATACTATTGAAGGTTTACTAATGATGCAAGTTTACGTTGATAAACATAAACATCTGTAAATGGACATGATATAAAAGGTGAGTCTTTAAAAGTTACACAATGCCCCTCACCGACGCCAGTAAATTTCTTAAAACAGGCCGGCTTTAAAAAATTAATGCAAATGCAAAATGATTGCAAAAATAGGAGATTCATTCAGACCAGGAAACTCTTAGATTTCATTCACAGACTGCAGATTTTAGTTGTTTGCTCTCAAGATTATCGTAACGGAAATCATCACTATATCAACCTAGAGCTATTTTAAAACAGCGACTTGAAAAGCATCCAGTGTATCCCTCTGGTAAACACTTTATTGCAGAAAATTTGGATAGATACGTGAGTGGCAAATTATACTTAAAATTTAAACCTTCGTGTCGCCCACTGGTGACTAAAAGTCTCACTGACGAAACGAGTAATGGCTCGTTGTTTACGTTTATTTGATCACATTTATATAATTTGGTTTTCGGAGTTTTATTACCGTTATTTTTTTATGTTTATTCCACAGCATGCCGAGAAATAGTGTACAATAGGAACTATTGTGTGCACAATTATCAGTCATGGAACAATTAGATAGGACAATACAACTTCACTATTTTCCCAAGAAAGACGCGGGTTTTGTTTATATCACCAATAACTTTGGTCTCGTGAAGAACATAGATAGAAAAGAAGCATAGGATAGGGCATTATTGATGGAAAAAGCATTAACTTTGACAATGTATGTCCATTTCAAGCCAGAGAACTATAATACAAAAGGCATATAAAGTTATAATAGTAAGAATTTCTTTGGTTAGGTATTCCCATAAATTAACAAAAAATAGTGCACAACCATCGGTACTAATTGTGAAACCTATATCATTATTTAGTACCTTCTGAATATGTAAAAAAACAGAGGTGCTAATTATTTTAACAAAGTTATTAACAATTTCATAATTTTGGTGCTAACCTCACACCAGCACTACAACCATCGGTGCTAATTGCGAAAATTATACCATTTTTTAGCACCCTCTGAATACAAAAAACATATGTTCAAATTGCTTTAAGCAAGTTATTAAAATATTGTCTATGTATTTGTGACATCCTATAATATTTTTTTCTCACCTTCTTTAGGGATTATTTTAAATAATTGTCAAAAAAAACCTCTGCGCCAAAGGGATTAGTCAGAGGTTGGTTTTTGAAAATAATGTTTTTTCGTATCTAATAATGTCTCACACCTAAAGAAAAATATTAATCTTAAAAAAAGAAACTTAAATGTCAAATACCTCAGATGATTAAGAGGTGACGTTTTAGAATACTTTCTGATTTCATTCTCAAAAGTACAGGAAAATTTCCTTGATATAAAATTGTCTTTTGTAGCACCGTCAAACATGACAATTTTCTGTTTGTCAAATTACCAGAATCGGGTAAAAATAAATAATAAATTTAAATTGCAAAACTATTAATACCTTTCTTAATTAAAACAATTAGCCCCTCTGGTTTTATGCACATTCAAAGAGTGCTAAATGATGGTAGAAGTTTCTCAATTAGCACCGACGGTTGTAGTGCTGGTGTGAAGTTGGCACCAAAAATATAAAATTGTTAATAACTTTGTTAAAACAATTGTTTCTTTACATATATTCAGAGGGTGCTAAATGGGTGCTAAATGATGCCATATGTTTCGCAATTAGCACAAATGATTGTGGTGCCATGTTCAAAGTTCAGTAAGTTGTATATGTAACAATATATATTTTTCTACTTAAGAAAGAACCCACCTGATCGTTACTCGTCTGATCGCAGCGCAATATGCGTCGTGATGATTTTAGTTCCAAATACGAAGAAAAATACAACATTTAATAGAAGTCCAATGTCTTTTAAAAGCGAGAACCCAAAGAACAGTAACAAAATGCTATTGTATATTAATCTAACTTCCATATTACTAATATTTATCTAATTTGAACATGTAAATTTTTGGATGAAGAAGCGTCATTGTCTTATTAGAAAAATATTAATTTAAATTATTTTTTTTTAATTTGTTTCAAATAAACAGATATATTTAAATTAATCAAATTATACATAAATTTAGAAATAATTATAAGCCAAATATTTTTCAGTGTTAAGATAATTTATATATTTTATATAAAAAAAAATAATTAATTCACTTGATGAGTAGATTACCTTAATTCAAATTCAAATTTCATACTTATTTTCATCAACATATTTTTTTTTGTATTAGACCATCTATTTTTTGTGTAGGTATGGTTATGAAATAAATCATATATCAATGAAACAGTAAAAAAAAACAGCTTAATTGCCAGTTCCAAGGAAGACAATGATCTCCCTACGGGAGGTATGGTGCGATGATGGTATGGTATACTATAGGCTTCATACAAATAAGAGGAATTTCGATGGCAAATTTTGACATTAAGCAACGCATGGAAAAAATTAAAACAAACGTCTTATTATTCAATTGAAGGGAAGGCAACGTCTTCCCTATAGACTGCATAGCATAATATAGGCCTTATGCTAATGAGAGGAGTTTTTCTTGTAAATCTCATCATTAACAAAGCCTGGTAAAACACACAAAGAATTAAAATAAACTATTTAATTTTCAATTGAAGGAGTGCCAACGACCTCCCTGTGCTGAATTTTGCCGACAGCCTAGATTATGATATTTCAAATTGGCGAATTAAACCGTTTGGAGGTCATAGAACAAACAGACAGATCGATATACAACAGATATCATGTAACGAAGCTATTTATTTAAAAAATTATAAACACTTTTTATTACTTGTCCAGTTTTCACTATATTTGTTATTTTTACAACTAGTTTCATCCTATTACATTTTCAAGTAGACTAAATTATATACAGATTTTATTTTCATTTACATAAATATAAGCTGAATTGAATAGAAAAGATGGGTCACTTTATGGTTGATCATATAATTCAAATTTGTGCAGATGTTATGTCTTTAAATGTAGGGGTTTCTCAAGATAGTAAATTATAATATGGTGTGATTTTTATTAACGGCATTAGGTTATCTAACAGAGAATTATTTAAATCCATTTGATCGTTTAATATGTTGTAATTTTTACTCCTATTTAATTTATTTATTTCTAGTGCTTCTCATAGATTAAGTTCTTTCCTTTTCCCACAAATATGTAATATTTTATGTTGATGGTCGGCAGTTATTGTATGTCCAGAATCTCTTAGGTATTTATAAAACTTGGAATGTTGTTTTTATGTGTGAATATGTTCTCTATATCTTACCCCGAACGATCTACCTGTTTAACCCATATATGAGGCGTTACATTCTGGGCAATCTAACCGATATACACCACATTTTTTAGAGATATCAGTTTTTTATTTTGCATTGAAAACATATCTGCCTATATCTATATCTATATCTGCCTATTTTTGTTAGAACTAAATGATGTTTTAACTTTTTCCAAATGTAATATTAATCTATCACATAGACCGCCGCGGGCATCCCGCAGTATACATATACTACCCAGCATGCGGTGCGAAAATTTAGTCCATTGTCAACCAATATAAGTTTTGATACTAAAATTTTCAATCATGTATTGCAAGCTGGCCGCAAAAAGGTGCAAGTCACTGTGATGTAGAGAATATCTAGTGTGTTGATTTTCTGTCTTTCAATGCTCTCTGACTGCTGTTATTAATATAGAAATTTCAGACCGTGGAGAGAGTCATTCTCGTAAATGGAAGTTTGGAGAAAGCAGACGACTTGGTTATTGTTAGGACTCCGTTACCGTATTAATAATTTGCTATTTCCTCTCCTATGTTTCCGCATTAATATAATTTCTTCCTAATAGATCAGCTGTGCCCGAAGTTCTGTTGGCGTCCTTGTGCTGTTCAATCCCTAAGGTTCGATTGCTTAAGATACCGTCGTATTAATATATTTTCTTCCTAACAGATCATGTCCCATGTACCTGTACAGTGCCTGAGGTCCTGCCAGCGATCTTGTGTTGTTCGATCTATAAGTTAGCGCTGTATTCACATATGTATCTTCTGCTTTTCGATTCTTTAAGGTACCTTGTTGCTACTCAATATATTTTCATACAGGTATACTACTCGAGAAGTACCAAGCTCTGTTAATATAGATATAGTTTGTTTGAATATAATTGGTGTTTGCTTCTCTTTTCTAGTATTTGTATATTGTTTGCTTTGATCACTTTTACTATGTTACTTCTGGCCGTTTAACTGCCTGCTGTTTATACCGTTTTGCTAACTTCTACATTCCGTCTCTGCATACCTACTTGCTAGTATCACGCTGTAAATACTGTATTATAATTAAAGTGTATATATTACTTTTCAATAATAAATGTCGATATAGTGAAAGAAGTGTTTTTTTTATTATCTCCAACCGCATTTCAACTTTTCTAGACTCTTGGACATTTCCATGTCTTCACTGTAGTCATCCGGCCAATGGGAAAAGTGGTATGTGGTATGCTTTAAAAGTGTGCATTTTATACGACTTCTTTTGTTGAGGACCACTTGTGCGCCGAGGCCCTTGGCTAACGTATAGACCGTTTGTTATTCCAGGTATGATTTTAATTGTCATTTATTAACGAAAATGCATTGCTAACATACAATTTTATAAACCTAAAAAATTGAGAAATTTAAAAAGAAACAAATAATTTTGGAGTAAACGAAATAATCACAACTCGATAGTATGAGTAAAAACTAAATCAAGCAAAGCGGCAACTAGTGCCGTGTAGTTCAAAAACGGACCGCTGTTAATTGCTCTCACTGAAGCCCCAAATGTGGGACACATGGAACATGAAGGTACAAATTGAGTACTGTGTCCTATACTTTCCAACAATACGTTAGTTTTTGTTCCTGATTTATCCTATCTTAGATCTAATTCCCATGCTATGCTGCGCTGAAGAGGAGTAACAACTACGAAACACGTTTTCATAGCTGCATCGTTGTTTTAATTTTTTTGGGGTGTATCGGTTTCGTTTAATTTTTGAACCCCACTAGCCATTTCATTCTTATATCAAGTTTGGTTAAAATGTCTTAGATGTCAGGGTTGTAGTGAAAAAAAAATAAGACACTGTGTAAATAAAACTCTTTCAAAATTAATATACGTTTTTCGGAAATCATCAATAATGTTTGATATTTAACATGGTTTTTGCCAGTGTACTTCGTAGATTCCCAAGGAGAAGGTGATTTGTTTATATTTCAGTAAAACCTGTTAAAATGTTGTGCTTTATACTTCCAATCTGACAAATTTGCGATAATTTATGTATAGTTCTTATTCACCTGTTTGAAAATAAATAAAATTATTCCAGCCTAGAGGCTCGAAACAAATTTAACGTTAATTTATGCCACATGTGTAAGTTTTTAATTATGGTATAACAGGCACATGAACAGTCAGATTCTAGATTTTCTTATTTGAGCGGAGGAGTGTGCGAGCTCGGCAGCTGGTCAGCTCATTGATTGCACTCCTGATGAGTCCATCTGGCAAGTCGCAGAGACCAAAGGGCAAAATTGCCACCCTTCTCAATTCTCTTTCCGTTTACTTTCTTCCTCATTTACTAATCAGCATCTATATAGTGCCACGCTGTTCAGTTTCACAGAACATAATACTCTGGAATTTAATATTATTTTTCTCAGTACGAGTACCTACATGGAAACAATAGAAGATCTCTTAGCAATCGAAATTTAAATTATGTTGGAAGGGATTGCTTCATTTTTGAGTCAAATGTATGTTTTACATATATAAAAAAATATTTTAAATAAAATGTAACATATTTTCAATTTAAATAAATCTTTGTTTAATATACAGGGTATATCAAAGTGAAATGTACATACGTTAACTGTGGATAGTACGTTGGTGATTCAAAATTATCCATCACTAATGAGTGCCTGGTCCTTCCTTACAATCGTTACTGAAATAATAATAATAATAATAATAATACGGGACGTTTTATTGACTTTGGCCCAATCTTACTATGATCATTATTTTGAACCACCCTGTATACTTGTTGCGTATATTTTTTTGTTGTTTTGTAGTTGAAAGATACTAGAACTCATTTTGTTAAAAATCATTTTTAATTCTAAAATTGCCAGCTTCACTTTTTAGGGAAGTTTAAATTTTTAATACTGCTGTTCATTCAAAAAATAAAATTAAAGGTATTATTTTTTAAACATTGAATTCAATAAGAAATTCAAAAAATTTGGTTAATATCGAGGTAAATATTAATTATTTGTTTACCTCAAACGTATTAGACGGATAGCTGGCGGCCGCGGAGGTACTACGACATTACCTCCGGCTGGAATTCTGTGAAGTGGTTGGGGGAACCATCTGCAAGGATTTTGCTCAAAACTCCTGCAAAGGACACGTCAGACGACTCAAAAATGAAAAAAATCCTTGCTAAAAAATTATCATACCTCCGGCTGAAAATTTGCACATTACCTGCTTAAAAGTCACAGATAACGTATGTAAATCGTCAGACGTCTCGGTCGCTGCCAAAGGGGTGTCAGACGCCCTCAAAGTTGTCATTTTTTTTTCCACAAAAAAATTTTTCTTACCTCCGTCTGACGTTTTAACATATTGTAACAGAGACCATTTTAAGCACATTTTAAAATCGTCAGACGAAAATACCGCTGCGAAGTCCCCTTACAATGTTCACAAAGTTTCGACCCACATGGAACGTATATTTTTTTTTCGAAAAAAATTATTTTCATTACTTCCGTCTGACGTTTTTACATATTATCGTAGAGACAATTTTAAGCATATATATATATATATATATATATATATATATATATATATATATATATATATATATATATATATATATATATATATATAAATCGTCAGATGAAAATACAACTGTGAAATTCCTCTGCAATGTCGCGAAAATCCAGCCTACATTACTACATATTGGGGTATTTCAAAATAAAGTAATTTGCTATTTTCTGACTTGGCATCCCGTAAAAAAGTTTACTGACGATGAACTAGAGATTTTGATCAAAGATGAGCGCTCTAGGTGATGTGGAGCATCGTCCGCAATTGTTTTTTGATGAAAAATCACAAAATTACGTAGAATTTCTGTGACAAATAGGTCAAAAAGAAAATTATTCAGACGAGATGGTATGTTTTAAGTTTTTTAAGTCATTTTGAAACGAAAAAAATTTCTTGACTTTTAATAAAATCAACCGTTTAGCCAGAAAAAATTCAAACAAATTGAAATATATAACAATTTTCACTTTTTATTTTACAACAAATTACGACTATTACAAAATATTCGTGTTCCTCCACAAAAAAATAGTTAAAATTTGGAGACTACTCCCTTTTTTCAATTTGTTTAAATTTTTTCTAGCTAAACGATTCATTTTGTCGAAAAAATGTCAAGAGAGTTTTCTGTTTCAAAAATCACTCAAAAAACTTAAAAAAATACTATGCCGCCCGTTAAAATTTTATTTTTGACTTATTTGCCACAAAAATTATATTTTATTTTGTGATTTTCCATAAAAACTTGGATTGCGCTGAATTCCACAGTTGTATTTTCATCTGACGATTTATATATATGCTTAAAATTGTCTCTACGATAATATGTAAAAACGTCAGACGGAGGTAATGAAAACAATTTTTCGAAAAAAAAAATATACGTTCCATGTGGGTCGGAATTTTGTAAACATTGTAGGGGGACTTCGCAGCGGTATTTTCGCCTGACGATTTTAAAATGTGCTCAAAATGGTCTCTGTTGCAATATGTTAAAACGTCAGACGGGGGGTAAGAAAAAAAAATTTTGAAAAAAAAATGACAACTTTGAGGGCGTCTGACACCCCTTTAGCGGCGACCGAGACGTCTGACGATTTACATACGTTATCTGTGACTTTTAAATAGGTAATGTGCAACTTTTCAGCCGGAGGTATGATCATTTTTTTGAGCAAGGATTTTTTCATTTTTGAGTCGTCTGACGTGTCCTTTGCAGGGGTTTTGAGCAAAATCCTTGCAAATGGCACTTCGTCATGGTCCCCCCAACCACTTCACAAAATTCCAGCCGGAGGTAATGTCGTAGTACCTCCGCGGTCGCCAGCTCTTAGTCTATATTTAAATTTAATAAATATATTGATTAATACCATTTATGAATATTAAAAGGGCAAGTGTAATTGTCAATAAAATTTGTTAATTTTAATAGACAAAATGCAATTAATTCAAAAAATATTTATTAATTAGATGAAAAGCCGTTTAGAAAAAATGAGTTGAAAAAATAACTATATTAAACAACCGATTTGAAATTACATGACAAATTATAAAACATTATATTGTAAGTTTCTATTAATCAATTTCTTTGGAAACGTCAAACAACGCCCCTACTTCCCACAACAATCAAGTGCCACCGTTATTCACCTCCATTATTTTCTTCCTGAAATAATACGTTTCTATTGTTAATTGTTAAAGTATCATAAATATATGTAGCGACCGATTGTTTTACATTATCTTTCTTAGTGACACGCATTCTGATTTTAACAGTTTTGAAAGGAAAGCAGTTTATTACTGTCCATAAAAAAACGTGATTAGGAAATTGAAATTAATGCAAATAAAATGTAAAACATGTGAAGCTCATTACTTCGGATTGTTACCATCAATTTGCTGATCTCATATTCAAAACTTAATACTGTACTTTTGTTGTTATTACACAAGAGCGATTTCTTGTTCTGTTATGTGGTAAACTTTAAAATGGTTTTATGATTATTTCGATCGTTTTTTTACTAGCCATTGTGTTTTTTTATCAGATTTATATCGGTAAGCAAAATGTTACAAAATTATTTATACAGGACGATATGTTAGAAGATGTATGAGTTTTAAGTTATTTAAAAAACTTCCATGCATTGCGAATATGCTTCACTGCTTCCTGAAATTTGTATCAACAATCGCACGTTGTCTGGCAACTTTGTCTTCAGTAAAGCAGCTAAATGTTTAAAATATATTTCAAATGTCTAACGCAATTCAACAATTTAAGAAGTTGCAAAATTTGAAATGTAAGAATAGAAATTGCGCTCTGCTTCTTGTTAACATCACTGAGATGAGAGAGAAAATGGGGCGACTGTAGAAGATTAGACAACTATCGACCTCAATGTAAACTAACAATATATAAAATAAAATTAACGCGAACATTAGATATCGTTATAAATATAAAATTTTTATTCTGTTTACAACCTGCCCCAAATTGATTATTATTGGAGATGACAAAACGGATAATGGGAAAAGTTTTGAAGAATGTTATAGGTACATATTTTAAAACATTTCTTGTATCTTTTTTATTCGAACAGCGGTGAGATTTAAATTAGTAAATTGTCGAAACACTTTTTTAAAGTTCTCTCCTTGATGTTCAAAAAATGTCAACAGGATCCAAACTTTCCTTTCTTTGGCGGGTGATTCTATGACGTTTTTTACATTTAGTGTATCTCTGAAATAAATTATCCGGATCATCAAAAGTGACTATCATTATTGAAACTTCGTTCCCTCCTCCACTTTGAGTGCCATATGCATCTATACACAATAGGCTGGAAATTGCCACGTAATTACTATATTTTGGAATACTTACCTAATTTGCTACGAGTACCTTAGAGGACTATGTACTTGGTGGTCGTTTGCATTCAGATTGATGGCAAAAAAATTTAAGCTTGATCAAGAAATATTTAGAGGGTTCACAATGATCTTGAAAATATGCAATATAAGGTTATTTAAGAATCCACAGGAGCCTTCTTACTTTTCATCGTTAGGAAGTCCGTTAAGATGAATTTGGCATCTATCTACACCACTCATATACCACCAATCCCCTCCAATGACCCCCCAACCCCATCCACCACATTGGGTGTAATCGTGATGTATAGAAGCTACGGTAAACAAGTAAAACAAGATAGTCGTAATTACCTTTCCGTTTAATGATTTGCTATTTCCTATCGATAGTTGTATTCTCTCTTATTTAAGAACTGGAATTATATTACATAGGGCATGTTTCTCCTTGCAATGGAGCATCAAGCAACATTAGAGATTCAATGATTTATTCATAACAATAAAATTATTTTACCACAGTTAGTGGCCATTGAATTTGATGGAACCGTTGGCAATATTGGTACCAATGGCGGTGTCATATGGTTAATAGAAGAAGCTATGGCTACACATTTGCAATGGTATATTTTTTTGCTTTATTGTAACAAGCTGCCGCTGAGACCTCTTTTACAAAATTTAGATGGCCACACACCATTTTCATCTGGTTTCTCTCAGCTGATAGGAAAAAAACTTGAAAGTTGTGGGAACACGGGACAGGCGAAATTAAAACCAATTGTGGAATTACTGACAGTTTTACCAGACATATAAAAAATTAAGGACCTTAGTTGCGATAATGAAATATACCAGGTAGCCACTGAGAATTGTATAGATTCATTATTAACAAGAAGTCCTGGAAAATTGTCACATGCTGGTTGGTTGACCGTAATTACGGGACTAAATATTGGTACGAAAAATCCATCTGACAATTTGGCTACATTAGCGAATTTCTTCGGTCGTGTTTATGTTCCGCCGTGGTTCTCATTTAAAAGCTACCCAGTACAAATGGAGCACTCCACTCTGTTCTGATATCTTGATTCGAATGTAAAAAAAGTTACTGATGCTCTCATTAGAAGAAATTCCTCTTACGCCCACTCGGAAAATATTATTCTGAGTATGATGACCGATGGAAATAAATCCATACGCGAATTAGTGGTCCCACGAATGACAAAAACATAATTAAGAGAAACTCGAGTGATCCTTCGAACGTTTTAGGTACCAACATTAAATTTTGAAGCAGATGATTACATTAATTTAGTTGATCGGCAAGGAATTAATGTATTATAATCTCCCGTAACTAAATTTCTCACAGACGAAGTAATTTTGGATCTGGTTACAAGCGGTGACTGTTACAACATTATTTTCTTAGATTCTCATGTCATACACAAAGTGTTCTACACTTTGTGTATGTATTGTGTAAAGTTAGTAACCTAGGCGTCAAGTTTCTGAAATATACTTATCAGATCGAAAATTGCATACCAAAAAACAGTTTCACACAAATACTAAAAACACATAGAGCAACACTCAATTGGTTCGATGGTTGTGTCGGTGTGGGGAGGAACTCAAGTGCAGCCACGTGGTGGGGAGGAACTCAAGTTCAGCCACGTGGTGGGTTCTAGGTAGTCTTCATTGAAAAATAATACGGAGAACTACAAGGAATATAAATATTATCCATAAAAATCCCATATAAATTTCGCTGTGAACCCTCAAGATATATTTTTATTGGGCTACAATTTTTTCTCGTTCATTTGGAGCCAAATGGCATCCATCCCAATATGTACAAGAAAAAATTAAAAAAAAAAAATTTCTGTGTCCCTCCACTACTGTTTTCTCTATAAAATAGGAGCAAAAAATTAAAGGTTTTTATTAGGTAATTGAATGTCTTGCAGCTATAAAAAGCAATTAATTATTGACCGTCATCTTGATGGGGAAATAGTGGATATTGTTAAGTGCACAATAGCAATGCAAATGCATAGATTAATAGGCGAATCGCGTCGTTTGACCATCACGTTTACACCTACTTCCCCATGTGAAAAATGAATATCTTTTAAATACGTAGTATTAATAAAATGTCTATGTGAATATGGAGGTTAACTTTTTTAGTGTCTTGCTCAATTCCTTCAGAGGATAAAGTGAATTTGTGGATTAGTGATTTCCCCCAGTTGCAATTCAACGGCACAGAATTATATTCCACAAGCTGTGAAAAAGTGCTTTTGTGCAAGGTCAAAGCAAATATTAAGAGACACATTTCAACAAACAATCATAAAAAGTGTGTGTGGTAGTACCACAGACTAAATATAGTACTATTGATAGTGACAGACAAACAAATTTTAACTTACATTTAGTGAAAATGCATCTTATTGCTAATTGCTAATGTCAATATTTCCCCCAAGGAGAAAATCTCAAATAACTAACAACCAAGGAGACATTAAGGGGAAAGATGGTTTTAAAATGTTCTGATCTCATGTCAACAGAAACAGACTTCATACGAGTGAAAAAAAAAATTGTATTAAATAAATGAGGCAATCAAAATCTTGTTTAGCTTTGTCCGCTCTTTTTTCCATTTGAGTGTTTTTGTAATTTCTAATGGCCAGACTATAAGAAATCTAAAATTATATTATTGCTTTGTATTTATGCATTTCTAGAAAGAAAAAAAATTGTTGGGTGTTACTTAAGCATTCTTTCAAACTTAACGCGGTAATAATGATAAATACCTATAGGTTTTTATATTTTATACTGTCATTCTTATCTGAAAGTGCTAGTATAAAAGTTTTAGGTATATAATATATCAAAAATAATACTTCTAATACATTTTATCATGGAAACTGTTAAGACGACTACTCAATCTGGGAGCATGAATTACATTGAATTAAGTACCAATGTTCTTAGTATTAGAAACAAACAATATTGAGATTAAAAAAATAATACTTCTAATACATTTTATCATGGAAACTGTTAAGACAACTACTCAATCTAGGAGCATGAATTGCATTGAATTAAGTAACAATGTTCTTAGTATTAGAAACAAACAATATTGAGATTAAAAAAAATATTGACTCACCAAAAAGAAACATTTTTACACATAAGTAATGACTTCCTCCAGTTACAATACAAAAACGAAAACCCCTAGTCCGATACATGTATACTTTCATTATTCCTGAACTCTTCAGGGGACTGGTTCGCGAACAAATTATTTATAAAAAATTTTAAATTAAATAATTCAAAATATGATCATTTGTCCTATTTATTTTGACATTTTAAATTGAAAGACAATATCTAAAATTATTGTAACTTCGGTAATCATAATGACATTCATGACATCTAACCCAACCTATATAAGCTTATTCTTTTATTATTGCTTCATATTTATAGACTTCTAGAAAAAAAGAATAATGAAATTGGGGTAATTGGGTACTACATAAGCATTCTTTCAAATCTGACATGATAATAATAAATACCTATTTTTTTAAATTTTATACTGTCATTCTTATCTGAATGTGGTAGTATAAAAGTTTTAGTATATAATAAATCAAAAACAATACTTCCGATACATTTTATCATAGAAACTATTAAAACAGCTACTTTATCTAGTTATAGTATTGTAACTGGAGGAAATCATTTATGAAGTGTAAAAATTTTCCTTTTTGATGAGTTAATATATTTTTTTAATCTCAATATTTTTTTGCTTCTAATACTAAAAACACTGTCATTTAATTCAATGCAAATCTTGCTCCTAGATTGAGTAGTTGTTCTAATAGTTTCTATGATGAAATGTAATGGAAGTATTGCTTTTGATTTATTATATACCTATATAACTTTTATACTAGTACATTCAGTTAGGAATGACAGTATAAAATATAAAAATTTTTAGATATTTATTATTATCGTGTTAGGTTTGAAACAATGCTTATGTAATACCCAATATTTTTTTCCTAGAAATGTATAAGAAACCTATTAACTGCACTAATATCACAACCACCCTGTATATATTTTCAGTTTTATCATTAAACAATTTAACTGCTCTGGTTATAGCAATCGGCAAGGTTGGATATAGATTTCAATGGGTTATTAATCGGTCTCTCTTCTCGATTATTTCTGATTCACGCAATATTCATAAATGTTATAGCCTCCATATCGAATAACTTCGAAAAAATAATATGATAAAAATATGGCTAATTTAGATAGGCTATATGAGTGACTTAAAAGCTTCCATAAACATTATTAAACGATAATGAAAGATTGTAAGCCACTCAACATTTTTGCATATTTAATGCAATATTAAAAACTGCAAAAATATGAGTGGGTATGAAATGTTTAAGGCTTTATTTGTCTTAATAGGAATTGTAATTAATTAAAAACTCTTTATTATTTTTAAGAAGAATTTTTTTTAAAATTAATAAAAATAAAAAGACTACTGTAAACACCAAAAAACCCAAAATAAATTCAGACCACAATTGTTTTTAGATTTTTTTTATTACAATAACACATTTATTTCCACTGGGTAAAATTACAGAAAAACATACAAAAATATAAAACAATTGAAATGACAGTAATACAAAAATATAAATAGAAGAAAAAATTAAATTGATACAAAAATAGAGTCGGTTATTTTAACACATATGTATAGTAAACCTACAGGGTGGTCCAAAAAATGCAGCCTTGAATTCAGGTTCATATTCATATCATCAAAATAGGAAAAAAAATTCTTATGAAGATGGGCCCAGTAATGCTTCGTTTCCGAGATAAAGGTTGATGAAGAGCTATAACGAAATGACCATTTTTCTACTTTAACAAAAATTGGTTTCTTGACAACTGATTAGAGGTGATGATTTGATGATTTGGTGTACCATTTATTCCACATATATTATGTATGTGGAGAGATAAATGGTGCTCTGGGTTTTTTTTTATTGGAAAAAAATACACATATGGTATAACCGAAAATTCTGAAATAAAATTAGTAAAAAAGGTAATCTTGTAATACATAGCTTTCAGAGAAATTCACAAAATGTGTTTTCGAGGCCATTTTGAGATTTGAAAATAAGAATTAGATTTTCTGAATTCAAAAATAAATTGTACTTATCGAAATAAGAAAAAACCATATAAACTTCATCCAAAAAATTTCCAACAAGTCAGATATTTTCTCAGTTTAAAATACCTAACTGGATTTGAAAATTCTGCTTTTGGGAGAAATAATGAAACCTAATAATACTCACTACTACTAAAATCAATTCTTATAAAAATGTATGTACTAGAGGAGTAACTTTTTTATTAATTTTCTTTTATAATCTTTCAGAAATACCTTATATTATTTTTGTATCACCCCCCCCCCCCGAGGGGGTGTAACAAAGAGTATGCCTAATCAATCAGTCCACTACTTTTAATCAATTGTGCCAAATATTGCGGAGATATTAAATAGAATAATTTTCAAATTGTTATCACCCTGTATGTTATCGGACAAGTACGTCCCACAAGATCTAATTCCCATGAGATCTCAATACTCCGAAATTATTTTCCCATGACATCTAACGCATCACCCTAAATATTTGTTAGGTTCTTCGAATGTGCTTTATTATGAATGCGTACGCATTTTCAGAATCCTATGAGATTAAAAAGACCGAGAAAAGAGCCCCATGACATCAAAATCCCACAAGGTCTAATGTAAAATAGTGATAATCCTGTACATCAGTTCGGGAGTTCGCCATTATAGTTAAAAAAATAAGCAAATCCCATAATACCTTTCAAATGAGTATCTTTATTTTCAAGTTGCAAACCATCACTCTTTTCACAACCGGCGTATTGAGTATATATACCTCTGGATGTCACGTGATGCATTAGTCAGTATTTAAGGTAACATGACATATTTAGATCTCATGGAATTTAAATCTCATGGGAATTAGATCTTGAGGGGTTTTTATATATGTTACAATGAAAAAACGCATTCGTAAATCTGAATCGATATACAGGGTAATGCATTAGATCTCATAGAAAAATGGCATTGCAGTTTTAGATCTCGTAGGAATTAGATTTCTTGGGAATTAGAAGCCATGGGAATTAGATCTCATGGTACTTTTTTATCAGCCTATATAAATCCCATTCTGAAACCCGAACTAATATGCAGGGTGGCTATTAGAATTTGATATCGTGAGATTAGATCATATGGAACTGTTTGTCTTATTTTGACGTAAGGAATATGCTTCTCAATTTGTGCCGTACAGTTTGACACTCTGTATATTAAGAATTGTTTATAAGATGTAGGCCGGTTATACTTTTTTAAATCATCTCAATTAATTTCACATGAGCTAGAAATAGATTTAGAAAATACAAATATTATTTATGTATTGACGACTTGTTCATTAGATTAGTGTGATCAAAAGGGCAGTAAAAACAAATACTCTCACAAGAATGCAATCGAGGAATCAAGAAATGACGTTTATTAACAAAAGACACTTATTAACAAAAGACATTTATTATTTGTTAGTAGATTGTACAAAAAATATATAGCGACACAGTTCCTAATTCCGCTTAATTCTAGACCTCATACACTATTATTTATTTCATATTTCATATTTTTAATATTTTATAACAGATTTTATATAAATTTTCTTATAAATTGCGAATCTATTTTCAAACTTTTCAGTATCTTTAAACAGTACAAGGGACAACAAAAAGTATGTCTAGTTATTAAAGGTGTAAAATGAGAAAGACAAAATTGAGGTGATGTAACTATTTGTGCGAACTTAAAATAGGTTTTCTATTATGGGAAATATCGACTTGGTTCAAATCGAAAGTTTTTGGAGGCTCAAGAATTAGTTGCATTTCATGTATCCAAATGGGATGGAGCTAATTCAGAATTTCCCTGGCGCTTCAAGACAGCACACCATCTTGTCGACATGTGAAAATAGTCTGTAATTTCGTGGCAACTAGCTATCATTAGTCGATTTGATAATTAGGTACATTTAAAAATCAATGGTTAAATAGTTGTCTTTCTAAATAAACTTCATTTCTTTTGAATTGGTAAAAAGGACCTATTCCTGGCCTCCAAGAAGTCCAGATTAGAACCAGGTAGACTATTTTCTTCGAAGAATTTGAAAGATAAAATTTGTAAACTAATAAAATAATATACAGTCAACATATAGCAGCTAAGAAATCTTATTGAAGAACTTATTCATATATACTAATCACACTGTTTTGAGGGAGTTCGTCGTAACTGTATTAAACGATGCAGTATTTGTGTGGCAACAGAGGATTAATATTACAAATTAGGTACGTAAAATAATTTGTTTGTCCTTATTTTAGCACATTAATAAATTTATTACCTTTTTTAAGGGTTTCAGTTATTTTAAAAGAAAAAACTGTAAGTATGGTATTTAAAAACACATAGGAACTCGATGAAAAAAACGTAATAATTGTTGTACCCTGTAAAATTTAAAGGCATAAAAAAGTTTAATAACCGATTAATAATGTATGAGAAAAATGATATTCGCTTAAAACAAATGAAATATAGATGGGGGTGTAGTTTTATAAAGATCATCCTGTGTACAAGTATACAAGTTTAGTGGACACTATGCATGGCATGTTATCCTACATTTTGATTGGTCCCTTTTCTTTATTTTTAGATTTAGCGGCATCCCAGAAATAAGTGATTAGATGTCTCCATTTAATTACGGAACAAAAGAAAGTGGACATAACAATTATTACATCATTAAGGAGTAAAATAAGAAAATATATTAATACTACTTGTGCCAGAACTTTACAATGGAGTAGGGCAGTTTTTTCATTTTCAATGAGATCTAGAAAAACGTACACCTGCTCAGTGGTTCAACTATTTAATATTTAATTTTAGGCATGATTTAGTGGGTCAAATTGAGAGCACTGATGCAAGAACTAAAATCCTGTTTAGAAGTAGGAGGAATCAAAATCGATTAGTAAATATTTTTTCAAAGTAGTATATTTGTTTCTCAGAATCTTAATTTTGAGAAAAAAATTATTTTGATTCCGTCAGTTTGGCGCAAAGGTAATAACAAATGTTATGGTGTTCTGATTGTAGTCTATCATTCACATCCCAAATAAGTTAGTTACAGATGATATGCATCGCATATTCTGAAGAACTTAAGTTTAGAATTTCGCAGTATTTATTTTTAGCTTCTTATAAATATTTAAAAACCAAACAGTAAGATATTTTAGGACTTTCATATTGTTCTACTAACTACAAAAATTTTTAGGTTACTTGATACTTTGACAATGAAAATATATACTTACTTTTATTTTAATTATGATAAAAATTAACAACTAAAATTTCATATTAATATATTCGTTAGAATTGTAGCAAATTTCGAAAATCATTTTAAATATCATATATATTTGATTTTTTTAAATTTAAACTGTTAATAAATCAAGACCATATTTTATACAATTTTAATGAAAGTTTTAAAAATATTGCCTTTTAAGTGACTTCCTTCATCCGCCTCAATACACTGTTGTAGCCTATTTATATGATTATGAATAATTTGTTGCAAAATCGCAACGGGAATTGCCACATTCTCCTCTGAAATGAAATCTTTAAACTTTTCAACTATTTAAGGACGTCTTTTAAAAACTTTATGCTAAAGGTAGCCCCACAGAAAAAAAGTCCGACTCTGTTAAATCGGGAGATCTAAAGTTTCCAAATCTTGAAATTAATCTGTTTGGGAATATTTGTCGCATTAAGTTCAAATTGTGCCTGGCTGTATGTCGTATTGTGCCATCTTCTTAAAAGTGAATGTTTTTAACCCCTAACCTCTGCAATTGGAATAAAAACATGTATCTAAAGTGATCTGGTAACGATTACCGATTACACAGTTACTGTTGCATTATTTTCTTCCAAAAAATACGGTTCCATTATTCCAAATGCTGATGCAATGCACCATACCGTTACTTTTGAATCATGAAGCGACTTTTCATTAATCTGTCATGGATTTTCTCTTGACCAGTTCGAAAATGTTGCTTATTAACACCGACATAAACAACAAATTCAAGCATTTTCATCACTACTCAAAATATCCAAAATTTCTCTACAGTATCTTTTAATTTTTGCATAACTTGCATTTTGAATACCTATCTGCTGATCGCAGTGGACGACTTCTTTCAACTACCTATCTAACACGCTCGATATTTGCAGGTGTTCTAACTGTGTGACTAGAACAAGTCAATTTTGATAAAACTCCTATCATCAAAATTTGTCACTCATCGCAAAATCAAACCACTTTATTTAATGAAGGTTCCGTGATGGTTTGGAGAGGAATTTCCATAAAGGCCAGAGCAGATGTTGTCTCCTTACGTGGAGCTTCTTTGAACAGCAGACGTATTGTCCCGTTCACTCCTTACATTGGCAATAACTTTTTATTACCGCATGATAGCGCAAGATTTCACGTCGGGCGCATAGTGAATGAATACTTTACACGAGTGAATATTAGCCATCGCGTAGTCTATACCTCAATCTAATTGAATACTTGATCAAGGACATATTAGAAATTTAATTTCGAGTACCAACCATCATTGTGAGGCAATTATTAGGAACAGAGGCGGAAATATGTGTTACTGATTCCATTTAATCAATTTTAATTGTTAATTCTCAAAAATCTTTATAAAAGATGTATGCATAAAACTTCTCAATAAAACATGTGTTATATACTGCATATATCCTCTAATAACAGAGACAATAAAGTGATCCAAAGAGGAGAATGTTAAGAAAAGCTGAGGCTATAGTTGGCCCTAAATTGTAATTTGCTATTGTTGTTGCTGGTGCACTACACGGGCTGTTACGAATTTTCGAAACAAAACCCAACATCGTTAAATTTTAATTAAAAATCAGTAGTATAGTAATATTCCTGAGAAGTTAACCTACAGTGCAAAAAAATGATCATCCAATTCGGACAACCGGTTCAGAAAAAATTAACATTAAATTTATGGTAAATTTCTGGTGTCGTATTAATTTTGCGGTACAGTGTATATTATCACCTCATTATGCAATCTTTTGTTTCACTTACGGTAAATGAAAATTATTAAAAATACAAAGAAATTAATATAATTAAATTTAAGGTCTTCAAAATCGCTCTCGCTATTCAAATCAGGAAATATTCCAGATCGTCGATAAGGCAAACCCATATACCAATTTATGATTATTATCGTCTCCAGCTAACTGAACCTTATCTCAGTTATTTTATGGTCTCTTATGAATTCCACGAATAATAAAAAGTAACGAGAGCGTGCTCGGCTCATCTCTTCCTGTATAATAGTTGCCGTCATAAACAACATAATACTGTTTCCATATCTAAAAACGGATTTATTTACTACCTCTTTACTTACTGCTTCTGCTTTTCTATAACGGATACAATCATATATGGATTCCTCATGGATTTCATTCTCAAGAATTCCTATATTGAACCGACTGATCATCGCAAAATTACATAACTCACGTTTACTCCTTGCAGGCCAAATATACTTCTATTTATAAGAATCATGTTGGTCCGTAATACAATCAGTTCTACATTGTTATAATTAAGGCTTTATAAACAATAAAATGTATTGAAATTAGAGGGGTTCATAATAGTTATTTATGTGCCAAAGGCATAAAGAGACGTTTATGGCGTGAAAACTAGATAAGAGCCATAAGCACTGTTGTATCTGAGGTGTATACAAAATTTTATGTATGACCAGTCTTTATTTATACATAATACATAAATATATGTCGGCTACTTGCAAATTTTCCATAAGAATTGTCAATTTGTTAAATTTTGCCATATCATAAAAATGACAATCGTATTGTCACACTGATATGTGGGAATTTGATTTTGAATTTGTATTAAAAATAAATGCAAATGACTAAGCAATAACGTAAATAAAGGTGGCCAGATTGTAATTTTATGACAAGAATCGTTTTACAATCATTTTGTCGAAGTGCTTTTTAATTGAACTTGAAATGCACGAGGATGAAAATTTATTTTCGTGTACCCCACCAGAAATTAGCAGCAGGAGCTGCGACGTTGGACATATTACCTCAGAAGTCGAAAATGTTGTATGAAATATAAAGCAAAAGCCCTAGTGTTTTACAGTCCGGCCGGCTGTAAAGTGATACTTTAAGTCCTCAAAATAAGTATATATAGTGACCGGTCGTACATAAACATTTATTTATTATTTTTATCATATCAAACTGCGAAGCAATTTCGAGCTGAATGATAAGCTGTAACATATCTTACGGCATGTAACATAGAAATGGCAAAATTCTCTGAAACTATTTTTTAAATGTATAAATTAGTGTAATAAGTTACAACCATATCAATTGTGAATAAATAATTAATTAATAATTAATTATAACTAATTAAAGTAGATTACTACTCTCACGTAGACACTTATGATTCTGAAAATTTCCTTGTTGTCGTTGCGTATATCTACTTCGCACTGAAAAAGGCAAAAACCAGAAACCGGTCTGTGATTGGTATGCACGACTGCCTCAAGACGGATTTTCATTATTTAGTAAAATTCCTTTTACTAGTGAAAAATCTCAATTAAAGCTTAATCAAAACACTTCTCTTTATATAACACAAATTTATAAATTATCAATAATTGTGTGGCCATTTTATTTAATCTTCAGTTAAATAAAATCAGATGATTACGACTTTGGTACGTACGTACCTTTTTAAGGTATTATTTTTTAATATTTATTACTGTTTGTAAATTAATTATAATTTTTTTTATATAAGCTAGCTAGTAATTAAAAGTAATTTTTTGTTATAGGGTATTATTGGAACAAATTCGGTATATTCAGTTTTTGCCACTTTCGGTTTGGCCGGAAATGATTTTCTTTTCCAAAAATTTTCAATCCTTCAATACATTTTGGTTGCGTTTAACAGACCATTTAATTATCTATCAAAAATGTATAAAGCACTTTTGTGACATCTCTAACCGTTTTCGAAATATTGATAGGAAATATATTGGAAAAAAACTCGTTTCTAGCCAAACTGGAAGTGATATAAAAAACTGATTATACGAAACTTGTTCCAGTAATATCCTATAACAAAAAATATAATGATGCGCTATTTTGATTTAAAAAAAAAATCGGTTTTTCAGCCATAATTTTTTGTTTGATGTACAATTGTTTCTTTCTTGGCAGCATGGGATTCCTCCGGAAAACTATTTCAAATTAATTTTTGAACTAGGAATTTGTCTTGAAAGTTACCGAGGATATCGCGAGTGACATCTTAGCTGGGACACCCTGTACAGGAGAAACATAATTTTAAAAAATATCTTGTTTATCTTCACCCAATCATTGAAGAGTGCACACAAAAAACTGGTGGATACATCTTTTGTTAGACCTCCTTAAATAATATTTTCAGTTCCAGTTTTTTAAAAAGTCTTAACGGTATTATTAACATTGTTTAACCGTCCCAGTAAAATTCTGAAAAAAGTGTATTTCGGTCGTTTCTCTATTTTTTATTGTTATTACATTAATAAACAGTGTAAAAAATTTTAAATCTGCAAATTGGATTCCAATAAAATAGAAAAAACCAGTAGTAAAATGCAAGCAGTTACAAAAGGTTCTATGACAATGCATTTCTGTATGATTTTATAGGTAGGTGTTAATTAAGCATGAAAAAATATTATCTACTAATATTGATTTTATTTTATTTTATAAAAAGCCGACCAAATCACCCGGAAAATTGAAATCCACCTTTTCTAAAATCCCATCCCATGGCACATAATAATTTTATTTCTCAATAAAAAATTATGTCCATCAATGAATTGAAATAATAGGTATGAAATTACTAAGAAAAAAATTAAATATTAAATTTGCTACTGGGTGGTTTTTAACCATTTCTGTTGATTAGGGATTGAAAGGTTCTGTTCCGTAATTGATCGAGTGAATATAATAATGATGTTTTGAAAAAGTTCAAATCTCGTTTCGAATTATTATTATAAAAAATCATGATGAATTTTACGATTTACGACCACATCTGCACAAAATCTAATATTGCATTAAGCGTAGAAAATCGTCATCATATCACCCACAATCTCAGTCCGACTAAACGAAGTTTTTGACTAAAATAAAATAGATACGTTTTAACAACGTCAGACAGACCTCAACATTGGTGTAGGTTTTGGGTTTATTATTGAAATTGCGGAAACTTCGTCATAAAACTGAATTATCAACGTATAGATCAGTAATTTTTTTAACATTTTATGGACGACGTATCGTGGGGTAATGTGCTGATGCGTGCATGATAAAAATGGTAGAGAAACAACTAAGACAAACAACATAACCTATAAATTTTTGTTCTGTTATTCTATTATTCTCCTGCTTTTATTTGTAGGCTTCTCAGTATCAATGGAGAGAAATTGGTCATTCAAATATTCAACAACTTTTACAACTAAGTAGTCGTATACAGTCCATATTTTAGGTAGAATCATACATAAACACTACCTAGGTTGCTTTACACAATTCCGCCATTTTTTTTAAGACCAGCTCGAGGGCAGACATACATACTGCTGTCCGCCATTATGGTGTTGAGAAATAAAGTTTAATTATTTATGCTACTTTAAATTTAACACCACTAAGCAATTATTACATTATGTGTTGACAGTTAAATTACTAAAATTTGTTTATCCAAGAAAAAAGCTAATACTTTTTTTCTAAAAACTTAGTTTGGGGGTGCGTTTCGTGTTCATATTTTTCCATGAACTAGTCCGCGTCGGAAAATGTTGGTACTATGCGCTTTTAGAATTTACTGAAAACATCACAATAAAGCACAGAAGGTAAAGCTCTATTTTCTGTATTTCCAAATTTGGCTGGGAACAGCTATGGTCTTGATACAGCAAACACAAGTGGCCGAAAAGTCTATAGTATTGTTTTTTGTTAGAAAAACTTACTTCACAAATATTGCTGTAAAACAGTGAAAAAAATAAAGAATACTCTTTAGATCTATGTGATATCAAAGAGGCTGCTTCATCTACAATATCTTCATTGTTATCTAGGAAGTCAAAAGAGAAATATGAAGTTGCCTACGCCCGTTTCGATCAATGGTGTGGTAAAGTGAAGTGAAGAATATTAACGAAAAAAGTGTTGTTGGTTTATTTTAAATGAAAATCTACAACTCAGATATCCTTTTCATTGTGTATTACTTATTCAATGTTCAGAACAATGACATCTATGCTAAAAATATAGATAGACCAACCTAATCGATTTCCTGAAAGGAAAAGCGGAAAGATATAAGCCAAAGATGGCCAAAGTTTTAAGAAAAGAAGATTTTAAAATATGTTTGAGGAAGCCAACTTTTTGTTGATGACGACAAGGGTGTAAAAACAAAATTTTTAAATCTTTACTTGTGCAATTAATATCTTTTTTTTTTCGTTCAAGGTTGTTCTTATTATGGGGTGTCGGGAGCTTGTAGGAGGGAGGAGCTTACGAATTTGAGTAAAAGAAAACGTAAATGATGAGGGAGGCTATATCAAAGATAGTTTACCAGATATCAAATATTGAACCGAAGATGGGCGTTTTTTTTTTTTGGTTATCGAAATGAACGCGCTGCACAAAACAACCTGTAGGTATTAAAACTGTTGGAGATATGCTTAAAAATATAGCTAGATTTCTTACACTACCAAATATTGAACTATATCCAGGACAGTGTTTCCGAAGATATGCGGCATCATTACTTGCAGAGCTGCGAATATTCTAAGGATGCAAACACATTAGCGAGTGGTAAGCGGTAAGCGCTGAGCGGTAAGAATCTCGCAGTTTTGTATTTATATTTCAAAGCGCATCGCTTCAGTCAATGTAAACACCATCATTGAAAGGTTGTTCTTAAAAATATTTTATTTAACACTGACCGCCTACCACTCACCATTATGTCTCGCACCTCACGCTGAAGCGTCACGGCCCGCAGCGATTGGAAATTAACCGCCATTGCTGAGAAATATGTGGAAGATGAAAAAGAATATCGCTATGCAAGTCCGAGGCAAAACCAACAATCTCACTGTTCTCAAAAGAATAAATATAATAGAATCGTTTTCTTCACAGAAGCTCTCAGGCTTAAATTTATATAACAGTAATGAATGTGTTACAATACATACAGATTGAACTAGACCACTAGATAGACGACTATCGGTATGTGCAGTTTACAACCGCCCAACTGTTGCCAGGACGATGGGGTGATCGCAGCGCGAATGTCAGAAGGAACTTTTAGAGAGGTTAGAATATTTCCTTGTTCAAGAAGATCTTTTTGAGCATCGAATTTGAGTTATTTATTTATTTACTTACGTACTGTTTAATTTCTTTAGAGTTGATATTATTTTTCTTTATTATTTATGAGAATATTAATTTATGTTTTTAGAATTACGTTTTGCTTTGAAAAATAAATTAATATTTGATTGTGTGCTGTTGCCAGGACGATGGGGTATTTGCAGCGCGAATGTCAGAAGGAACTTTTAGAGAGGTTGGAATATTTCCTTGTTCAAGAAGATCTTTTTGAGCATCGAATTTGAGTTATTTATTTATTTATTTATGTACTGTTTAATTTTTTTAGAGTTGATATTATTTTTCTTTATTATTTATGAGAATATTAATTTATGTTTTTAGAATTACGCTTTGCTTTGAAAAATAAATTAATATTTGATTGTGTGCTGTTCTGATATTTTTCATAATTTTAATGTTTTACTACATATTTGTGGCGTCTCGGAAGAAACACTGAAATTGTGGAACATTCAGATAATTTTAGTGAATACATCAATATGCTAAGATTTCTTTAGATGAACTAACAACACTGTCCCTTGAAGCTTTAGCGATACTGAAATCCATAGAACAGAAATAAATAGAACAGTCTTATATTATCGGCAAATCGCAAAACGCCATCTCTTGTTGACATCGGTACTAATAAATGCGCGGCAAACTTAAATGGATCCTACTACTACTTTTATTAAAAAACAAATTTAACAAATGGACTGCACACTCGACCAATATACTTATATTTTATTTTTAAATAAACGTATTAGGTAAACCCATAGACATATGATGTCTATGGGTAAATCTAAGATTACCTGTAATTAAATATTTAAAAATACAAATGTAAAATATTGGCTAAGAGCGCCATATATTTTGAAGAACAAAAGAAAGAAAAGGTACCATTACATGTATATTTTGAAATGCTTATATTTACACACTATTATAACAGTACAAAACTAAAACTAAGAAATAAAAAACAAATATCATTTATCAATTATCATATTGGAATTTGGATTATATCTTGAAACATGACAATAATTAATACAGAAATAAATGAGTATATATTCCAACAAGGATTGTGTGCGATGGTGCTGGGGATAATAAAACGAATATCGATAGAAGAAATAAAAAAGACTCATAGGAAATTGATACAGCTATTATTTTAACATTTTCTATATTTCAGCAGCGTAATAAAATAAAATAAAAATTAAGGAAAATTTCTTGAATGTTTTACACCATTTGATGCAAATTAATTTATTTAATATTAGGTAAATAGATCGGTATTACATTTTCTCTCAATTTAATAAGTCAGAAAATTTTCTAGTTTGAAGTGTTTCACACAAATAAGAAGTATTCTAGAGTACGCTTGCATTAAGACCCTACTTTCATACTTAGAATTTCCCAAGCATACCAGCCAAGATTTACAAATATCCTTTAAAGTGTCCCCAGGTCGCTAAGGACATCCAAAAACATTTCAGGTTCTAGTAGATAAATCCATAATTACTAATCAAAAATAAAGCACTTAAAACACAAACTTAGATGGAAAATTCACAATTAACTCAGAACACAACCAAAGTTTCACAATAGTAATCAAATAAATGCCAGTTAACTAACGAAAATGGTAACTGAAATTAGATGAGTTCATAAAAACATGCCCTGTTATAGTGATGGAGTATTATGCCGCCATCTATTGCTGACATTGGTATAAATTTTATCATAATTCGTGGTACGCTATCTCAGTTGAAATCTATTTTGTCTCGTATGATCCTCCCAGCATTGACCTAATCGTTAACTTTCGTTCGGACTTCGTATTCAGACGGATAACTGTAAACTACCCATACCGCTGGTCGTATATCTAGTGGTTTGGCTCGACCTGTATACACTTTTGAGTTTGTCACGTATATTCCTCTTGTCTCTGAATTTACTTCTGTATTACTAATAATAGACTGGCAAACAGATTGGCGTTGGGGCTATTTAGTGTTAAACATCATATATCTCGTGTTGCAACCGAGTGCTGTTATCATCACCAAAAATTTCGATTCGATATGGTTTTAACTATTAACTGCATTTTTGTCTAAAGCCGATTAACATTCGTAAAGAAAAGTTTTTGAATAATGAGGTTATTTAATTTGACTAAATACAAACATATTTTTTATTTAAGCAAATAAGGCAAAAGTATCCATTCTTTAAAAACTGATAGAACAAAATCCACTAAATAATATAAAGTATGGTTAAATAAAATATCCTAAGTAAAACTGAATTATTCTGTGCTATCTATAAAATAAATGTAATCATTCAAACACATATTAAAAACCATAAAATTTTTCGTTTGAACCCATTTCGTGGTATACTAATGTTTTTAAAATATTATGACATTATACCTTTATAACAGCCTTCTTTTATTGATTATTATTTAAATATTTTAACTAATATTTACATTTTCAGGTGTTCCTTCCTATAAATTCAAAACAAAACCATAACTTTTATTATTAAATAAGCTATGCATGCATTATATTCCCTTGTTAATTTGTGAATAATACTTTTTTAACATATAAGTCTTATGGGAATAAATATTTTGACATTATCTTTGATAAATTACTATTCCCACTGCTATAAGTTTTACATCTTAATAGATATTTTACATGAAAATATATAATTAACACATTCACTCACTGCCATATTTACATTTTTGTATCTCCACTTTTACCTTTTCCTGATTCAAAAATTAAGTATTATCTTTTTTTACTTTCACATTTTAATGAACTTGTCAATAATTTTTGTTGAATAAATTTGAAATCTATTAACCTGAATTATTTCATCTTAAAAAATTAAGACGTTAAAATAGGATAAACCAGAATACATTATTTTGTCCATTTGTTTGTTGCATGCTTCTGCCCTTTATGATAAAAAAATAATAATAATAATAATACTAATAATAGTAATAAAATTTATTTGCAGTTATATACAATTACAAAATAGAAAATGAAAGACAAAATAATAATAAAAAAAATGTATATATCTAGTATACAACCACAAAAGAGCCAGGAAACAACATGGCCATTTAGACCTGCTGATCAGAGATCCAGCCTCGGGAAAAAATAAAACAATTTTGAACTTAAATATAAAATATTGTCCGTAGAGTGAGACAAAAATAAATATGTAAACAAAAACAGAAAATTAATTAAAACATTTAAAGTGATTATTAAAACAAAAAGAATATAATATGTATACATGTACATGAAGAAGCACTTATTATTACATGTTTTTCTCTTTTTGGTGTCCACTAAGAATTCTAGAAATGATGCTTTAAGTTCAATTTAAATGGGCCTATCGATAATTTTTTTAAATGAGAAGGTATGTTATTGTATAAATTATATGTTGTATGTAAAGGATCTACGCAATATTGCAGTTTTATGAGGAGGTAGTAATATGAGACCCTTAAATCTCAAATTTAAGTTGTTGTAGAGATATGGTGAACATTTGTTTATTATGATACGATGGTAAAGTACTAACGAATAGTAATTGCGCCGTGTAGCCATTTTCAGCCACTTTGTTTCTTTCTGCTTATGTGAGACACGTTCATATTTACGTATGCCATAAATAAATCTTAAATATGACTTTTGACCTTTTTCAATGCGATTTTTATCTATATTATCTAAGCAGGGACCATAAAGTGTATCACAATAGTTGAAATGACTTAATACCAGAGCATCTGTTAATTTAATTTTAATTGAAGTGTTAAGTACATGTCGATGTGGTTACAACATTTTTAGATTTACATGAGCTTTTTGCAAACACTTTGAGACATATTTTTTAAAACGTAAATTTGTGTCCAATCCTACTGCTAAATTTTTGGAAACATTAGAACAAGGTAATTTTGTATCATTTATTGTTACATTAATAATTTGTTCAACAGATACACGTGATTTGACAAAAACAAGACCTGATGATTTGTTGGGATTTATGTTTAAATTATGTTTCTGGGATGTATCAATCAATTTTTTTAGTTCAGTATTTAGAATTAAATTAGAGTTTTGCAAATTAGTGAAATCAAAATGTATGTATAACTGAGTGTCATCCGCGTAGCAATTAATGTTTACCTATTTCAAATTAGAAGCTAGGTTACAAGTATAGATATTAAACAGCAATGGCCCCAGTATAGAGCCTTGAGGTACACCACATAAAATATTCATAAAATTAGAAATCCCTTTGGATGTTTCTACAAATTGTGAAGTACCAAATATATAGTTTTTTTATCAAATCAACTGCGTTAGGTGAAAATCCAATGAAATGCAAAATTGCTAATATATCATACCTGATGGTGTCAAAGGCCCTAGAATGATCTAAGAATACCAGGACTGTCGTTTTTCCCTGATCGATCTCTCTCAATATATCATCAGTTATATTAAGTAACGCTGTTGTACAACTATATCCACTACGAAAACCTGACTGATGACTGGGTAATATATAATACTTTTCAAGATGTTTTCGAATTTGAAAATTCATGACTTTTTCTAGAACGTTTAACATAACAACGAGAATACTTGTTGGACGCAGATCGTTAAAACTATTTACATCATTCTTTTTAGATGAAATTTTCTAACAATTAGGAAACACGTTATGTTCTAAACAATAGTTAATGATGTTAGTAAAAAATGGTAAAATGTACGGGCAACATAGGAGTAACATATCAATGTTAATTTCATCTGAACCTGCAGCTTTAGATTTTATTTCTAACAAATATTTATAAACAGTATTTTCAGATATGGCCTCAAATTTAAATAATAGATTGAAATTAAATTTTAAATTATTATGGTAAAATTGTAAAAGATCATTATCGTCAACAACATTCGCATGTGCATTTTGAAGAAAGTTATCATAATCATTTGGTACGTTTAACTGTTCTGGAATTTGAATATTTTTAGATTTGTTGTAAACATCTAATTCTTTTAATTTTTTACACAAAACTTTACTTGAATTAATATTGCCAACATTATGTAACCAGTCTTTTTTCTCATTTCTTATGGTAATATTAGTTTGATTACGTAGACTTTTATAGTATTTCTATACTGTGTTTATTCAGAATTTAGTTAACCTGCAAACGTCGCAGTTTGTAGCCGACACGAGGATAAAAATAAATAGTAACAACTATGTTGCATTTTCATTTGTTTGTCGACAGTTGAACTGCAAAAAATTGTTTACGGTTTGATGACTATTAGGTCGATGGATCTTGTGTATGTACTAGAGAATTAATGTTTCACCATACTAATGACCACAGTGGGCTAGATTTTAAGAAAATTTTGAGGTGATTTTAATGCCCTGAATTAAAAGTACCCCTAAGAAAAAGATATTACCTATTAATTTTTAAAATAGATAAGAATATTAAAAAATATTTATTGTAATATTGTCAAAATTGCAGTTAAAACTACCCCATCTTAGGGGGTAATATTTGTATAAAAATATTAAGCATTTCCATTGTATTACCCCTATGTTCCATAATTTTTTTGTGTAATATAAAACAAGTTATTTTTTTATCAGATATTTTAAGACAATGAAAATAGCAAACACAAAACGTTAGGACAACTTTTACTAATGAAACAATCCGCAGAAATACTATTTATGTAGCACTGCACAAATAGTTCACCGCGCTTGCTGTTTACAAAGTACCTGCTAATTTATATCTTCCCTAAACTCTACTTAATTACCTGGGGTCAAGTTTAAGAATTCCTGTTAATTCCGTCAATTTACAGATCAGGTAATATTCTGGAAATTATGCTATTAAATTGAGGCCATTTCTAGGAATTTTATACATACCTATAATATAGAATTAAAATATGCTTATTAGTCTAAAGAACACCTTACAAGGTACTTCAAACGATTTTGGTCGTTACCTGTCTGTAAAAGCACTTTAAGGAGGTATAAATGTACGTTTTTAATGAAAATTGCACATTGGTTTTTCTTCTACTTTGGAGTGCCTCAAAATCTTCACACGTAATGCAGGGTCAAAAATTAAGAGTTCTACATGTGACTTATTACAACAGTGACACATTTTTATGTTAATTAAAAAAATAACTAAAGCATGAAAAATCGCGCTTTGTACGTGTTTTTTTTTTAAACTGGCCCACTATGCGATGCCAAACGGCATCTTGAAGCAAAATGTTGTCGTAGCAATAAAGTACTAAACATATTAGGACAAGTATAGCACGTCTCTTTACAATAATTTATGCATATTATTTTGTTCACTGTTTATCGGGGGAGCTCTTAGCGAGCGCCCTGAATTAAAAAAAACATTTGGAGAAAGTACATGCCTACATAATCTACCACTCTCAAGTTGGTATATGTACAAAAAGTATCTTCTTGTACTGTATAAGAATGTTATGGAGAATATCACGAAGGACGCGAAAAATCAGTTCGTGTGGATTTGTCTTGACAAAGCCATCCATTAAGGAACACAAAATCATTAATATTATTATGCATACTTTAAGTGCTATTCAGAGTCTGCTGGTAATATGTAGTAAACAGGTGTTGTAAACCAATGCGGGAACAGTTGAGAAAATAGCGGTAAATACTTTGTGTAATATTGGTGTTAAAAGTGAAAATGTAAATATGTAAAAATGTAAATACTATCCGTAACTAAAGATAAATTACAGTACGTGTTAATTAAAAATTTCGGTTTTAAAATTTTACGCGCGTATCAAAATTTGCCGTGGAGGAATCATCTTAAATTTGCACCGCTGATATCTGTCGACGTAGAACTCTCCTTTTTCTTATACAAAGTGATACTATATTGCCTAAATCGTTCAAACTTGATTGTTGTCCATGCAGAACAAATTCTGATATAGATCTATTATAATACCTTAAACACAGTACCTCCTGTACTGTTTCATACAATATTAAAGCACACGAGGTATATATTTTAATTGTTTCGTAAAATTGTTAGTTATTGTCTCGTACCCCATGTGCCGACCCTGTACGCACGGATATTGTCCGATATCTACTTTTGTGCGGGTCATGGTTCTTATCCACGTTGCAAAAAATCTCAGAATTTGCCACAGTGCCAGCGTTATTTAAATTATTAGAAATATTTAATGTGGTAATAAGCTTGCAATTCTAACCATTAATACAGAATAATCCACTAAACTATAGTCAAAATTTTTTTGTTCATCACAATAATCTCATTTTTCATATTACCCACAAAAAAATGATTTTCATATGATTATGGATATGTTTGTAAACTTGAAACAAATTACTGTTCAAAACATTATAGGTCGAAGTTATTCGGAAACATATTTCAATTTACTGAAATATAACCAATAGTTTGCAATTTTTATATCGCCAAGCTTTCCTTTATAAAATCTTATTCTAGAGGTTTTATTCAGAAAATACTTTAAATATTTGTATATCCAACCTCGTTCCTCATAAATAATTCTACACACAACAAGATATTCTTTACATAAAAGGATATCGATATCGGTTTGATCTGATCTGAATAGACAAGAATATTCAATAACTTGTCCTGTAAGGGTATAAACTCCCCGAGGGTGAGTTGCACTCAGCTACTGTCCAAATCACTGCGCTCCCACGAGCCGCTCCTTCAAACTTGATAAAACGCGAAATATTCAACGCGACAGCTTTTTATACGTCCGTCTTAAGTTATTTGAAAAGCCACAAAAAACTTTTTGACTGATGTATTTTAAAGTGTTGGCCGAAGTGGCATCATAAGTTGCGGGGTCGAATATTACACAAAATCTCTGGGGTGATATCAATAAGTCAGGCAGAAATGGATTTTTCATCCTTATAGACAAATGGCTCCTGGACTTAACCACCCTTAAGGGCGATTTATATACGCAAAGGTGGAATCGATGGGGGTTGTTATTTGGAAATTGTTCGGGAATGAGTATTATTAATAATGACGTATATACTTTTACTTCCAAATCTTACAATAAATTATCAGAAACGTGAGATTCAAAACAACAAAACAATAATTTTTACTATGTAATTTAACTATGTATATGTGTTATATATGCCGATATATTCCTGGCCACAAGCCCCTCAGGGGTATCCATGTACGCAGTAATACACTGCACATATTATGGGATGTTACATCCCATAATATGTGTGAAGAAATTAAAAAAAGCCTTAAGGCCTTTTTTAATTTATGAGATGTATTTATATTGGTTTATTGTTGTCTTCGTACTTTGCTTTTCATTGAATATCTCGTTAATTAACTTTTTAAAGTTTTTTTATCATATTAGGGCTATTCACCCACAGCCAGACCCTAATTTGTTATATATGATATGCAGATTTCGTGTAATACCTAATTCTGAACTATACGACGAAAAAATGATAATTTAGCAGATTATGAGAGGCTAAAGACAGAGAAACACTTCTCGTCCAAGGGTTGACATTTTTAATATTCTGTTTGCTTTTGGACTAACTACTCTATCTTTTTGTGTGTTCCTCATTTTTACTTTTTCATCTATCTATAGATATTGGCGTCATGAAGATATCAAGTTCCAGATTATGATGACAAAGGACGTTTTGATACACGAAAATAGAAAATTTATCCGAATCGGCATACCGACTGTATATCTGTGTGTCTTTGAGGTTGTGGTATGTGGGGCTATTTGTCTGTGTCGCTTATTGTGACCTTATTTTCTCGAACGTATTTTCTCAGCGTGAAAATCTGAAACCTTACACATAATATCTGGGAGGTCCATGGAAAAACCCTATTGAATATTAGTCAAACTGGTACAGTAGGTAGGGCACGTCTCGAAGGAGCTCAAAAAAATAGGCATCAAATCAAAAATGTTTCGAATAAAAATTGCTCAGAATAAGGAAATGTGTCGGAAAGAACTCTTGAACATTTCTCGTTAGATTAATAATCGTTACTGAGAAAAACATTTATCATTATCCAGATTAAAATGGGTAAAATAAATTATTTTATTAATCTTGTTTATTTTGCTTGTCTTGTTAAATCTTATTTATCTCATTTTTCTTGTTTTTCTTCGAATTTATCTTATTCATTTTATATTTGCTACTTCGCCTGCAATGGTCAGGGGAAAAGCTACCCTCGATGCACTGTAGTTGCTATAACATTTTTTTCACGTTTTTTACATGGTGATAGTCTAGTTTCCTGTTTTCGTTTTTATCTAACTTATCTTATCTTATTTATCTTATTTTTCGTATTATCTTATTTTCCTCATTTATCTCATTTGTCTCATATATTATCTAATTAAATATAATTAAACACCACAGGTAATACATCCCCCTGTATTCCTGAAGGTACCTCAAGGTACCCTGTTTGAGAGAGAGCTACACATTTGGACAATGGACACAGACCCAATGTGTGCTAGGATTAATTTCTGGTTTAGAAAAAATCCTAGCTCCTCGACCGGGAATCAAACCCGGGACTCCAGGGTGAGAGGCAAATTTCCTTACCGCTCGACAAATTTGTCATTTATGTTATTTATTTAATTTATCTTATCTTATTTATCTTGTTTTCTTCTTTATTTAGTTTTTCCTGTTTATCTTGTTTATCTTTTTTATCTTGTTTTTCTTCATATTATATTACATATTTTTTATATTTGCTACTGCGCATGCAATAGCCAGCAGCAAATCTACTTTGGGTGAACGGCAGTTTTTACATTATTTTCTCGTTTTTTACATACTGATATTCTGTTTACCTTATGCTCCGAGTTTGTCTTGTTTTTAACATTAAAAATGAATGTTATGGTGTATCTTTTGCAATTTATTCTAAAATTTAACTTTAATTGCTACAACTTTTTGACATTTTCTAGTGAAATATATTTATTATTAACTTTTTACAAAAAAAAAATTTTCCTGTTTTCAGATTACAAGAATTGTTTTGACTTATTTCTATGTTGTCAAATGATTAATAAAAAAGTATATCTCTCAGGATCAGACAATCATTAATTTAAAGAATTACAGAATTGAAAGTTGTTTCTTTCGACACCTTTATTTTGATCATTATCATTCAACATTTTTCAAAAATTATCTTTAAAATCTGAAAATCTGGCAAACGATTAATATACACCGTCTTTATTTCCTTTACCTAAAACACCGACATATGTTTTTATATAAATAAATAGTCTGGCTTTTCTGATGAGAGAATTAAATTTAAAATAATAAAGTGAAATTGGTGTTGATGTTGGGTGTTGCAGGACATGTATTGTGTATCGTTGTGGTGTTCACGGGTCATCTATCTTAGGTTATTTGCAGCGGCGTCCGGTGCGTAGGTGAAGGACGTATACTACACACCATTATTGTTTTAAAAAATCTAGTAATAACAATTGGTGCACAATAACTATTATATTGTTTGTTTCATTTCTCTCGCTTATATCGTTTATGTAATAATTTATCTCATTTATCTTGTTTATCTTATCTAATTCATCCTATCTATATGGTTGTCTCCTTTATATTTTTATCTTGTTTATTTTGTTTTTCTTGTTTACCTTATTTATTTAGTTTTCTTGTTTATCACTTTTGTCTTGTTTTCCTGTTTATCTTATTTATCTATAAATAATATAAGTGAAAATAATATTTTTAGTTAAAATGATTTATTTCGTTTATTATTTATTAATAATAATAATAATATGATGATGAGAAAGTACTGTCGAGGAGCACCTGGTCGAGACCGATTTTTTATTTACCTTTGCAAAATATATCGTAATATTATTTAAAATCATTTTCATAATCATAATTCATAATACTGTATTAAAACCATGGCACGATAATTACAAAAAAATTTAATTAACTATTTTATTTACAAACGCCTTTACTGAATGGTACTTTACCTAGGTCAAGATGAGAAGAAACGGGTGATAAACAAACCTTCAATAAATTAGAGAATACTCGTAGAACATCAGAGTAAGAATCAAATATTTGTTTGATGAAAATTACTGCTCGAAATTCAAAAGAAGTTCACGAGGAAATAGTATTTGAGGGAGTATAACATTAATAATTGTAAGTTTTCGTTCTTGTTGAGGAAACTCTTAATACACGTATGATAAGAAGCTTTAAAAGTAAAGCGAGATATATTTATTGATATACGAACGTGATATGACAAACTTTAAAATGGTGGAGAACAATAAAAGCTTTGCCATTAATGAATTATTTCAGTTTTAGATTCTAAAAAAAATTGTCCAGGAAAATTTCTGTTTTTATTTTTTTTTAATTTACTAACTTTTTTGAAACTTTTATATTCCTTGCTCGACTCTGTTCCATACTTACTTTGTTTTGTATTTAAATTATATTTTGAATAGTTGCAAAGCTTGAGAAAAAAACATAATATTCTAAATAGTAGTGTATAATAATATAATTTTTATATTTTTATGACCTAACTGATATCAGATTTTGTCGTATCCTTTGCACGTCAATGGCTGTTTGATTTATTGCCATTATTTCAATAAACTTGGGCCGAAAGAGACCGGTCGGCACGACACCTTAGCGCACACCTCTGTCGGCGGGATGGCCCAGACCAAGCACTGCTGCAAGTGTCCACTAGTTTATTAATGACAGAACCGTGTGCACGCACTAGCCAACTGGATGATTAATCATCCCTAACCCCGCTCGCCATATGAGGCCAAATATCTATCATTATTTTACTATTAATCAACACGTTTTGTACCACACAGGGGATAGTGTTGCTTGTTTGTGTTATCATAATACAGAAATGGATATGACTACTACTACTAGATGGATTAATTAAGCTAACTGTTAGTTATGTTTTATTCAGCTATCAGTTAATTGCATAGCTGATATAACAATATTATTAGTAGTAATGATAATTTTATTAATTGAAAAATTAGATACCACGTAGTAAAACTTTATTCTGGAGGGTGTTTCCCTTTTTCTGGCCAAGAGTCAAATACACTTGCTTTTTGACTAAGCAGTCATATCTATACAATAATAATAATAACAATAACAAACGGGTGAGGAGTGAGAAAAGATGGGTGAGGAGTATGGCGACACTCCAGCAATTGCGCACTTTGAGACTCACCCCATAGACTTCTAGAAGAGCCAGAAGAAGTGTGTCAACTAGTACTTGTTGGCACTAAGAAATTCTCTGCTCCAGGGTTAGACAGCATAAAAGAATTGGTGGTGAAAGAAATTTCATTTAATTCACCGCCATCTGGCGAGAGTATTCAACGCACAGTGGAACGAAGGCAGCAGATTCTAGGCTGATTCGGCGAGGGATGTGCTGTACTTAACCACAAAAACAGATATTTTTCCGACCCGAGACATTACAGATCGATCACTTGCCTCAACTCCTGCTACATAAATAAAATATGTATTAATATGAAGAAAAACAAGATAAAAAAAGATAAACAAGATAAATAAGAAAACTAAATAAAGAAGAAAACAAGATAAAAAAGATTACACAAGATAAATAAGATAAGATAAATTAAATAAATAACATAAATGACAAATTTGTCGAGCAGTAAGGACACTTGCCTCTTACCCTAGAGTCCCGGGTTTGATTCCCGGTCGAGGAGCTAGGATTTTTTCTAAACCAGAAATTAATCCTAGCACACATTGGGTCTGTGTCCATTGTCCAAATGTGTAGCTCTCTTTCACACAAGGTACCTTGAGGTACCTTCAAGAATACAGGGGGATGTATTATCTGTGGTGTTTAATTATATTTAATTAGATATATGAGACAAATGAGATTAATGAGAAAAATAAGATAACAATATATATATATATATATATATATATATATATATATATATATATATATATATATATATATATATATATATATATATATATATATATATATATATATATATATATATATATATATATATGTTTTTTTCAGGGAAACGAAATTAACAATATATATATATGTATATATATATATATATATATATATATGTATATATATATATATATATATATATATATATATATATATATATATATATATATATATATATATATATATATATATATATATATATATATATATATATATATATATGTATATATATATATATATATATATATATATATATATATATATATATATATATATATATATATATATATATATATATATATATATATATATATATATATATATATATATATATATATATAAAAATAAAATATCTTGTATGCCAGGACACAAACGTCTGTTGATCCTTTCTTCCAGCAGATGTATGATCAACGTGGTGCGAAGAATGGCATGGCAGGTTGTAAGGACATCGTGTTTATAGAACGCTGTATTAAACAGTATTCTGTGCAATACAGGCGAAGTTCATCGATGATCTGAACCCATTACCGGAAGACGCTTGACACATCTCATAAACTATTGCTACACTTGCTCAAGTGCTTTGTGGTACCACTACGGTTAGTAAATGCATATAACAGTTGTTGGAGGACTCACTTCAAAACAAAATCAGTTACATAGCGTGTCATGATAAAGCAGGTAACATTCAAGAGAGGAGTTTTTCGAGGGCGATTCCTGGAGTCCTCCTCTTCTGCACATCAGTGCTACCGTTGTTTGTTGGGCGACGCCAAACTCACGGTTATCAATGCGGAGCACAAGCGACCCAAGGTCATTCATCTATTTTATATGAATGTCTTTAAATTATATGTCTCCAGAGAGTCTGGAACACTCTTAGGGTGGTCGAGGATTACATGCTAGAAAGTGGTAAGGAATTCGGGTTGGACAAATGTGCAGACGCCCACCTCAAGGGAGGATGTTGCGAGATAGATAGATATCTGTGTGTACAATAAATCCACGATTTAAAAAAAATAAAGGATTCTCTCCGTGCAAGTACAGACAAAGATGTGGTCTTCCGAACTTTCGGGTAAAAATAAGGTATCTGCTACTAACAGACTTGCTGTTCCGGTTCTGCTTTTCTCTTTTAGAATAGTGCAGTGGGCAGTAGACGGGCTACGCAATTAAACAAACACCTACAACACATTGACTGAAGAATATTCACAGAAGATCCTAGATCCTAGATCGTCCGTTCCTCGAGTGTACCTCCCACGTTAACGGGGGGCCCAGAGCTCTTGAACTTGAAGTGTGTGCATGGCACTCAGTATGGCATATAACACCCCAGAAACTCGGATCCTCTCTTGCGGTTCGTAAAACATCACGAATCTGTGGAAGTGGGCACAGGATCCTTCAAAACAGCAAAAAGAATCGCAGATAAACTCAGTCTCGTCCTCGACATCAGGCAATATGCTGATATAGAGTCAGTCACTGAGCTTCAGCCAAATTGCCTGAAAGCCCGAATTAAAACTGCTGAATGGGAAAAACTGGCATGGTACCTTCTTTAAGAACATGGAAACATTACTTTTATCGATCAGACTGACATTAGCCTTTCTAAGATCAACCGAGCTTTGTCGGAGATCGAGGTATTCATTATGGCCTGTCAGGATAGTGTTATCAACACCTTGAATTATCGTAACCGCGCTGCAAGGCCTGCCTTCAAGCCTCTGAATTGCTCAAGCACTTATTTTTTTGATGCCCCATATATGTGATTTTGGCATACATCCACCGATATAAAGCGGCGTTGTGGGTATATCTATTTAATTAATTAATAATAATTTAGGTTAACATTATTAGTATTGCTACTAGTTTTTCTCACGTTCATTAGGACAGGCCACTATCTTATAAATTATTTAAATAAAAACTGTTAAATAAACTTCTGCGCCAGAAGAATTAGTCAAAGGTTGGTTTTCGAATACAATGTGTTTTCATATCCATAAATGTCTCACACCTTAAGTTAACACGAACAGGACTTGAGAGTTTATATTTCATATATATTATATACATAGTCGTCTTAATATCGAGCTGTATAAAAGTCACCATTTGAAATTTAATACATTGCCGAAATTTGGTTAAACGGTCTGTAGCCGTCTTGCTATAAAAAATTCGCGGTATTTGTAAAAGCATTTACAATTATGTCGTTATTAAACTTTGAAAATCTGTAATTCGCTTCGAATGACGCCGAAAATGAACTTATTTCAACACATTTAGCATGAGCTCGGTGGTGTAAAGAACAGTGGTACGTGCTTCCACCCAGACTGCCCCGGTTTAAAACTGGACGGTCGATTAGGTATAGTTGAGGCGACCTGCGAGCGTTACCATCTTTCGAAAGGGATGTTTGGGTTTTTTGTATCTACGATATGTGCCAAGTTAATGATCCTAACAAAGTGGTGGTTTGGCAAAATTTCCAGGTTCGAGGTGCCAATACCTACACAAGCATTGATGGGCGTCAGTAATTGGTCTTGGTAACGGAAACAGGCAGATGTGAAATAAGTGACTAAATGAAAATATTCGTGCATCTTCGATTATATCGAAAATTCAAATCGAAAATTTCCTTTCTTCGAAAATTATTTCTTATTCTAACGGCACCTTTCTCACATTTTTCCAATTAGTAAAAAACTAACAGCAATAAAGAACGTAAAGTAATACAAAACAAAGTTCGCCGTTGTCTGTAGCATCTCGATTACCCTTCTATTGCTCTATGTACACGCACTCTTGGTGTTTAGTTCTGATCTCCCGCAAAAGTATTTTGTATAAGTAGGCTGTTGCATTATATTTTTACAAATACGAGTACATAATAAATAATTATCACACTGTGGAACACTGAAGTATAAAAATAATAATAAAAATAACTGTCACTTATTCCCAGACTATAAACAGAAATATGTTCTCTATAACTGAAAATCACTAGCCCCTTTGCTTACGGAAAAGGTAAGTAGGGTATGTCAACTCTGGAACATCATTCTTTTAGGATAACGTATATAATTGGGATCAGAAAGATAAGTAATTACATGTTAGTATATTATAAAAATTTTTCTACAGTAATTACTGCTGATTGATTACTATTTTTGTAAGGATGATAAATTAATTTTTTCCAACCAGCCTTATGACGTGCTGAGAAATTGTTATGACATCGCCTACCCAAGCATCTGCTTAGTATCAGCGGGTGTCAAGATACATTCACTTATTACACAGCTATATTCATATCACCAGAGACGAGAGACCACCCTTTAAAATTTTAATGAAACTTTCTGTTAATTGGCCAATAATGTAATTCATAGTATGTGGTGCAAAGATAACCACCGCGTCGAACTGATGAATGCCAACGCATGAAATAAATAAATTACTGCCATTATAAACTGGGTCATCGATGTCAGATATCAGTAATAAATTATTTTTTCGATACATATTGGCGATCGACGGACTTGACAGTGAACACGATCAGAAGATGCTAACAAACAAGAAGAAGTTAAACAACACACGGCTGCATCATGAGGCAGCGTGCTGCGGGCAATTATTATTATTTCCGAACACGAAGGAGCAAAAAGTCCAAGCAGCCATAATCCAGTTACATGTACGGTATGAAAGACATGCATAGCATATTGTTATCTCTGCTCATAACAACCTCGATTATAATAGATCGCCGCGTAGCCATCCTAGAGTTTTATGCCTATAGAAGGTTATGCCTCCAATTACATACCACATTTATGTAAACCGTCCAACGCAGGTCTTCACATATCTAAAAGTAATTAAATGCTGTCACTGCTGAACTACTAAACGAAGTTAATTTAATGCCCAATGTAATCGATAACTTGTACCACTCAAGTGGAACCCGCAAAAAAATATTTACATTTATTTATGTCGGAGCCGTACAGTTATATGTGCTTTCCATAGAGAGATTATAATGAGAAATTTCCTTACAGAAAACCAACGTAGAAGATGAGAGATTTATTTATTAATGGTTTTTTATTCAGAAGTGAAGGCGCATTTTATGAACTCTTGTTTTCCAAAGTCCTTATTTGTCAACAGGTAGCTGGGGTTCCTTCCATTCATTAATTCTTTTCAACCGGTAAAGTACTGATGTTTCATATTCCATAAAACCAGTTGGAGATATCGAATATATCAGTTTTTGTGCATTTATACAGTAAGTTCAGACTGCAAAAATGCAACATAAGGCCTCTATATAATGATAAAACCGCTGAATACACGTTAAAACATAACAATTTTATGTTTTTTATTTTTATAATAAATTGGTACAAATACAAAAATGTGTTGTTTTTGTTATAATATTTTCCTATAGAACATGTAGAAGGTGAAATATTTCGAGCTAGCATTTTGAGTGATTTTTTTTTAAGTACCAGAATATTGTAAACTATAAAAGAAAGAAAAATGCATCAAGTTTGATATTTTAATTATTCTTTTTTATTGATTTTAATGGCTCTCGTATGTTATTTTAATGCCAATAAATAGTGCAACAAGTACAAAAAATGCATGTTTTTTGCACGTCATAGAAACAACGTAAGCGCGACTGATGCCATTTGCACACGAGGTACACGCACTATTTTTATACGACGGCATATACAACAATGAAATACTTTATGTTTTGATTCTTGTGGGTATGATAAATACAAAAGGACATACGTAGACAAATAAAAGCAAAAGTATAAACTTAATAATGAAATATGCACCGCTTAATACAATGTATTATTCAGAATGATTGAAGTCTACCATCGCATTAGCATGCATGGTCACAACTAATATTCGATCTGCATTCGTGGCTGTTAAATTTGAACGATTTTGTCTGTAAAAAGAAAATGAAAGTTCCACATCTATCGAAGTTAATTGTGCAAATTTTAAATAATTCATTTCTCAGTACCTGTCCAGGTACTGAGAAACCGCACAGATAACTTTCAAGAATTACACAATGTTTTGTATCCCAGGTTCCTGTGTAAAACGTTTTTTCACTTTATTGTTTATAACCCGAATATAGACATTCAAAATTCTTAGTATAACATTAACAACCTGATTATACCGAAAGTCAGTTGGTTCATCCATTGTCACCCTCAAAAATGTATTTCGTACGTCCTGTATAATATTCTCCAAAACATTTTTGTACACACTTGACAGATATGTTTTACTCAATGTATGGTTATTAGGTAAAGAGGAAAACCTTCTACATATTTTGCAAAGAAACCTCTAAACTCAGCATTGTCGACTACGTTCCAAGGCAAACTACATGCACAGAACATGACACACAAATCATAAAATAATTCCCTTTTTTGCAACTATACCGGCAATATTTTGTTGATGGATAGCCGAATATAAATGTCTTTCTCAATGACGACGTGTATGAAACAATATGTGAACCATCTATTGTAAAGTCAGTTTTCAATCATTTTTTGTAATTTATGCTCAAACGGTAGAAATTGCATCATTATTATTTGCATTTTATGCGAGAAACAAAACCAAAAACTACTACGAAAACAATTGCACGCTTTCATGTTGCTAAGTTAACTAAAATGGGGAAAAGTGCCAAGTTGTCTATATGATTATATAGGAGTGTCCCAGTTTCTCGCAGAGTCCTGCAGCTTTCTGCTTCGGTACTGATTATACTGGTTGCATACATACAAATATATAAATAAACACACCACATGAGTTGAAAGTATTTATCGATGTTCATCAAGAGTACTTTTTTTACGTATAAAACCTAAAATTTCATATTCTATCGTCAAAAATAGAGAAAATTTACATACAAAAAAGTTGGGGTTATTTTAACCCCACAACCCTCAGTTTGGGATAGCCCTGGATAAAATTTTCGAATTATTTCCATTTCATCTTATTACGCATAGGAAGTGTAGCGACTGTGTAAATTTTCAATATTTGACTTTGAGTGGTTTTGGAGATATTCGATAAAAACCTTTCTCAGGGGCCCACATTTAGGGGCCTGTAGCTCCCTTAGGAAGCATGTTCGACCAATGTTTATATGAACTCTTTTTCCTATTTCTGGCCGTAGAAGCAGCTGGTAAAATATTGCATAACAATTTCGGGACACCCTGTATATATGACAATAAATGTGTTATTGCATTCAATGAAACTGTTTGTAATGTTATGGTGTAATGGTATGTTATGTCACTGAATGTAATAACTCTTACATTTGATATATCATGTATATATGCACAGACAGATGCATATTACCAAAAAAAGTAACCTCATTCTCCATTATTAATGTTAATGCATTCGAATTGTATATATACATAATTATGTGTTGTTTAAAAATATAGAACTACCTATACTGTATTTTACCTGCAGAGTCCTGAGGATGTCTTTAAATAAAGACGAAACGTCGACATATTTTTGGAACTGGTTTTCTTCTTTAATTGACCACAATTTACCACATAAAACATTTAAAATAAGGGTTATTAAATAATTTCAAGAAATTACAATTACTGATTACAGTACCATATGAAGGTATATTATATCGTGTGGATACAGCATTCGTATTCAACGAACGTGGTAGTGTAAACCTCTACATCAAAGTTATCTTTACCAGTAACTCGAATATCCAAATGTACCACTTATAACCAGGATTTAATTAGCGATTTTCCTCATTTTCAGTAGAGTTCTCAATGTAAGTTTCTGCAATTGCTTGTGATTATCAGCGTCCATGCCTTTTGAAGGTTATTATGAAGGCTGAAACATCAGCCAATAAAGCTATTGAGAATCGCCAGAAACTGTGACCTATATAAGACGGAAAGATTTGGCAATTCTTAGACTGTTGCTATTTTCTGAAGTATTTTACCAGTGACTTTTAAAGCAACTAACTGAATAAAACATCTTCTTTATCTGTAACACAAAAAAAAACAGCGTATGACTGACAATAACTGGCATGAGTGCAGCATATTTTCTATACAATTGAAGAAATTCAGACCTGTCTAGTTGCAACTGTGAATTTTTTTGAATTCCAGTTTTCGAAACAGATTTTGTTAAGGTACGTATCCACCAAAGCAACATAGAGAAACTTTTATGTTTCTGTTGCTTGTTTATTAACATGTTCATGCACGTTCCACTATGTTGCTTATTGTTGCTGCAACAAAAAGTGTTGCGTGTTTCCATTCGAAGAGGCAAACTTCAAAGGAAAAGCAGCAACAAGTTGGAAAAAAATATAACTTGCGACGTTTTGTTTTTGCGGTGGAGACATTGAATTACTGTTTTAACTTGATATGCGAATAAAATTCTCTAGGTGGCCCTAATATTAAATCATCTTTGTTCATGACGTTAACAAACTGCAGTCCACCATACTGATTTCTCTCTTGAAGATTGGGGCACACCCAATATTTGTGTAGACATTTTTTTATCAAACTAAGTTGCTTTTGTGAAGACATTATTTCGGCAACACAAAGAAACTGCAAACACTGTTACCTTCAGTTACTTTGATGGAGACAAAATTTTCATTAATGTTGCTTTATGTTTCTACAATTTGGAACAAACTGCAACATATAACAACACAAAAGTTTCTCTGTATTGCTTTGGTAGACACGTACCTTTATATTTAAAATTCCATATACTCAATATCATCTACATTCACCTTTTAACTTTTAAGTTCATCTCTACAACATCTCCATGAAATTCCCATAATTAAATCAACATACTGTAGAACAAATGAGTGTTAATCATGTAGTTGAGTAATGAGTATTTAGTTTACCTTCATTAGGTAAGTGTTGTTACGAGCTTATTCACAAAATGTATTGTTTTAATTTCACCATTTTAGATTTATAGCCCTTGAAACGTCTAGATTATTCTTCGCAATAAGAGTGGCTTTAAGTATAGACTATTTGCTAGTTATATTTTAGTCTCAGACATATGTTATTGCTTTTTTGTAGTAAGCTTTCAGGGCCACACTATATATATATATATATATATATATATATATATATATATATATATATATATATATATATATATATATATATATATATATATATATATATATATCGCTTTAAACCTATTTCTATTTTTCTTAATACTGTACCATTCAGATAAAAGAAGTTATTTTACCACCCTTTTATCGCTCTATTTCACACTGAAATCCATTAATAACAATATTACTCGAAACACTAATACAATAAACATTAGACGTGTAAAACAATTCAACAATTTATCAGATTATATGTTGTACGACAGAAGACAAACTATTAGTCACCCAATATCTGGTGTCAAAATGTTATCCACTTTGATTAGTTAAGATCAATAAATCTTAGCACCTCTAAACTGAATTATAAATGGAAAGTTGGTGTAACAGAAAGCGCGTGTCTCGAGGAAAATAAAATAACAGTGCCAACAATTCCACAGAACGGGCCTAATTTAGGGTTCTCTTTTCACACCGTCAACATGCACCCCTAAATCTTACTATAAGTTCAGTTTGCTTTTAACATTCCAGTCGGAGCTCTTAGAACTCGGTTATATTGTTTTCCTTTATTGTATATGCCTTCACTGTTAACGTATATAAATTGCTTCGGAATAAAATTATGGGACTTGAATTTTTAATTGAAATTTTGAGAGAAATGCATCTTTGTTTCTTATTCGATACCGTCAACGGTGTTTCAATGTTCTAAATACTACACCGAGTTGTAGAAATACGACTCTGATGGGGAATTAATAGATTTTCAAATTTTAAAAAAGTATTTACTAATGACAAAATCATTATTTCAAATGTAATTTGTTTTATTTTCATTATTTTGTTTGTCAAATTGTCAAGTTTATAAACTAGCCAAATTGATTTTTAGCTAATAGAAAAAACATTTTATACTAATATCTAAACACTTTCAACTTAAATGTTGAAAAAGAATCCTCATCTGTCATAGTTTTTAAGACAAGTGGATTACAATGACTTACGGTTAGCTGAAATCAAGAACTGGTGAAATAGGCTAGTAAATCTGATTAGATATAGGGGGATAAGATAGAAAAAATTACTAACGTGAATATTCAGACAATAACTCCTCTTTAATCTGCCAAAACTTCCATTCGCTTCCAGTGGGGAAAATTTAAAAAATGCCGCCATCTTGGATGTATTTGTTTTTTTTATATCTTAGTAACTATCCGTTTTATGAAAAAAATATAACAGACCTTTTTTGCAACAAATGAAAGAATAAAAGTTTTTTATTTAAACATTTTTGTCTATAATGAAAAATTAAAAAGTATGGTAATTTTCCCATCTCTTACCATAAATTTTGCGGTTTACTCTAACTTGGGTACATTCTTAAAAGCATTTGGTAATTATTTTTATATTTTAGAAAAATTAATACAAATTTTAAAAATAAAAATATTAGCATGATTCGTCTGGGCAAGGCGGCAAAATATGACAAAGTAACGAAAATAACTGATTTTTATTTATACAATTCCTAAAGGTTTGGCTGATATTTTGCATTATTGCTGACACTTTCGTTTCATGCGCCTACTGCGATTTTTCAATACTGACAATCAAAAAATGTAAAAACTTCATGATGTAAAATTGAATTTTAGGGCCACTTTTATTAACATTGTATGTGTCTATCTTCAGTGGTTTTTGAGTTATTGGCATTTTTTGAGAGAACTATTGTTTTTCCTCAACGGTAGTTAGTTGCTTTGGAAACAAATGCCAAATGTCAAACCCAGCCACTGTTGTGTCATTATTATCTTTTTGTTTCAATTAATTCGTGCAATTTTCATCATAGAACAATATCCGAATGATATAGTTTCTGATTTGTTTGTAATTTATGGTGAGACTAACAGAATAGTTAACAGAATATGCCGAGCCAATTTGAAATATCCACGCCTACCACAAATGACGAAAGGAAAATTTCTTAAACTTAACGATAAATTGTTGTGAGAAGTAAACCTATAACAGGAAGTAAAGAAATTGAAATTAACGTCCTGGGATATTTTCAAGCATATCCACGTGCGTCCATCAGAACAGCATCTGCTGATTTGGAAATTTCTTATTCCTCGTTGCAAAGAATTTTTTGTCGTCATAAGTTTCATCCCTATAAATTTATGAGGCTACAAAAAACTACATCCCGGAGACTACGTACGCAAGATTAACTTTTGCGAAGAATTTTTGATAAAGATTCATGATGATCGTAATTTTTTACAAAAAATCATATGGACAGATGATGCAAAATTATGGGCTGAGGAAAATGTCCGTATTGTAATGGATGTGAAAAAACCAAATTCAATTTCGCATTAATGTTTTCTGACTGTTAATGGACAGTGAGGTGCTATATTTGATCATTTTAAGAGCAGTTCTGGAAAACTACCTGGATGATATGCCGCTCAGTCGAATTATCAATCGTTGGTATCAAATGGACGTGGCTACAGCACATTCGACTAGAGTCGTAGATGCCAAATTAACGTAACTCTTTGAAGATCATTGGTGGGGAAATAGAGGCCCATCACTTTGGCTCGCCCGATCACCAGATATTACCACTTTATATTTTTATTTATGGGATCGGGTCAAAGAATTAGTGTACACAAATCCGATTTAAACGAAGACTTGAGAATAAGGACAATTAGATCTTTTGATCTTTTGGAACCTTTCGAGATTCGTAGAGTAACGCAGTCTACTCAGGAGCGTATTGTAGACTGTCTAAATGAAACATTGAACATTTGTATTGAAATAATTATTTTCTTAATCTGTTCATTTGTTGTTATTTTGTTGTTACTATTTGTTATTGCCATACGATTTTTAATAAGGTATATTTCTCACAACAGGCTTAACTACTTTCCCATAATGAAAAAAAAACATCTTTAAATTTTTATGAAATAGTCCTTTCGTCATTTGCGGTAGATGTGGATATTTGAAATTAAGTGCTCGGCATGTTCTGTCAACTATTCTGTTATTTTCACCATAAATTACAAACAAATCAAAGACAATATCATTCGGATAATGTTCCATGATGAAAATTGCACGAATTAATTGAAACAATAATATAACAATAACACAACTGTGGCTAGGTTTGATATTTGGCATTTGTTTCCAAAGCCTACTACAACTAACTATCGTTAAGGAAAAAACAACAATATTTCTATCAAAAAATGCCAATTAATAAAAAACGACTGAAAATAGGCATACATAATGTTAATAAAAGTGGCCCTAAAAATTCAATTTTACATTGATTTATGGTGTCAGAAATGGTAGTTGCCATTTGAAAAAATGAAGTTTTTGAAATTTTTTGATTGTCAACTTCGAAAAATTGCAGTAGGCGCATGAAACATAACGAAAGTGTCATCAATAATGCAAAATATTGGCAAAACCTTTAGCAATTGAATAAAAAAAAACATTTAATTATTTTCACTGGCTCAGGAGTTATGAGTTTCTTAATGGACCCTTGCAACCCTGATTTTATGCGAAAAAAGTGATACATGTCAAAAACTGTGACAGATAAGTACTGATGACTGGGATCTCCTGAACTCACAATTTAATGCAGAATCCAAATATGAAATTAAAATGGGGTGTTTCCATCTAACAAAAAAACAAAAATGGCGTCGACATCCGGTATTCCAGGAAATGGCGCCATTTTGAAAATAATTCATTAGACTTGCAGCAGTCGATTATGGCCGGCTACCAAATTTCATATTAATACGATTTCGGGAATTCAAAAATTTTCTAACGAACCAGCTACGTGAATCATCCGGTATATACAAACAAAATGAAAATATTAATTATTCGTTTTGCAATATATTTGTTTTAAATTTAAATTTAAATGAATTTAAACTATAATTTTTTAAATCATGCTCAACATTATTATAAAAATGAACAGCATTGTAGGAAAAAGATCGTCCAAATATTGCTGTAGCGTGGTTTGGCATTGTAAGAATTTAATAATGCCTAATGTCACGATTGTGAATTTGATCCCTAGACTACAACTTTTTAGGTAAATATGTAGGCGTAGATGTTAATGGCAAACGATGTACAAAGGTAAGTAATTGATATTTATAATTATTATCTATATTTAACCAGTTTAATTGCCGAAATTTTTCTGAGATATGATTAAATGAATGCGACTTTTGGTAGCAGAATACAAACACGGGTAATATATAAAATCAGCATAAAAGAAAATTGGAAGTACAATTGATTCACTCAATTTTTTTCTTATTGGCATCGGTATTCGGTTGTATGAATTCTTGTTCCGTGGAAGAATATGAAGGCAACGAAGAACATTTTTAGCACATGCTTATTATTCTGAAAATATTTGTATAGCGGATATTTATCTCTTTTTTTGATAATATACCCTTTAGATTGCACATGCTTTATTAAATGCGATTCTTAACTGATTACACAGCCCCACAAAAAAAAAAAATTCTGACCTAGCAATGAGACGAGTATATCCTTATGTATTTTTGATCGCTGATTCCGAATCCGGGGTCAAAAAAAGTCGTACACCCCAAAAAAAAATTTAGAGCCAAAAAACACCCCCTGAATCGTTTTGTTTAATATATTCGGGAAAAATTGATTGTATTACGATAAAAATAAAGGTGAATTGCAGCGTTCACCCTATCGGTATGAAACGCACCCCCACAGAGAGTGAGAACCACCCTCATCTGCCATCAAACCAATTGATAACGACAATGATTGAAAAACATCTAAAAATGTTTAAGTTTCGTTAGGTTTGCAATAAACTGACGTAGAATTCACATAATACTCCAAAACTACCCCTATACCGTTATGAAAAACAACCCTTAACTTCAATTACAGAAAAAAGAAAGGAAAAAACATAAAATTTGATAACGATTTCATTATATGGATATTCTTATTTGCAGAGATCCTTATGGCTGGGATATTAGCAGTCATTTGTCACCAATCTTAACACCATTTGAGTATAAAACGCATCCCTGAAGGGGGTGAGAAGTACTCTTACGTTAGTAGCTTTTAATTCTTCTTTTTTTAATCTTTTTTTTATGGTATCTTTTAACTTTATTTTCAAACGATCTTCTTACTGACTGTCGTTTGTGTTGTTATTTCGTGTCTCTTTGCAGAGACCAACAGTAGTCTGCTATCATGTGTTCGTCCCATCTTCCTTGATATCGTTTTTCCATTTCATAACGCTATAGGGGTAGTTTTGGGGTATTACGTGAATTCTACGTCAGTTTATTTCAAACCTAACTAAACTTAAACATTTTTAAATGTTTTTCAGTCATTGTCGTTATCAATTGGTTTGGTGGCAGATGAGGGTGGTTCTCACTCCTCTATGGGGGTGCGTTTCATACCGATAGGGTGAACGCTGTAATTTACCATTATTTTTATCGTAATACATTCAATTTTTCCCGAAAATATTAAACAAAACGATTCAGGGGGTGTTTTTTGGCTCTAAAATTTTTTTTGGGGGTGTACGACTTTTTTTGACCCCGGATTCGGAATCAGTGATCAAAAATACATAAGGATATACTCGTCTCGTTGCTAGATCAGAAAAAAAAATTTTTTTTGTGGGGTTGTGTTATCAACGTATGTATTTAAAAAAATATTTATTAAATGCTGTGCCTATTGAAACAAATATATAAACTTTTATATCTCCTTTAGTTTTAAAGATAGAGACATGAATCTTGCACCAAAACGTGAATAGTAAGGTGTATTTAATATTTTTCGTAAAAATAGTATTTAATGAGATATTTAATAAAAACCAAAAAATTCAAGATGACGGACATATTTTGGCACATCTTCGAAATCTAAGCATTGTTAGTGATGTTTCAAAGACTAACTTAACAACAATACTAAAGAAAGTTAAAAAATTAATTCGGGTTCAATATTAAGAAAGATTTTATTCTTTTAAATAGGTGTCAAATAAATAGTCTATCCTTCAATTGATGTTAGTTAGTTTTTGTGTCACCTATTTTTATGTAAATTCCTGATATATTACAGGGTTTTGCAATTTCAGTGACACGCAGTGTACTTTGTGAAGGCGTTAAACATTTCATTTGATTTATTTCATTATTATATATGTGTAATTAAATGTACGTAACATCCAATAAAAAAAATATAGTATACATTTATGTTTTCCTTAGTTTATAGCTTACTATTATTTTCCAGGATTGATCCTACAATATTGAAACCACAATTAATATAACCCATATCAGCAAAAATTGAAATCTATATAGAAAAGCAAAATCCAATTTATGTAATATGTTTATGATAGCACGGGAGGTTCTTGACAAATGGCCCATAAGCCGGTCGGCAGGTCTACGCGTTCTAGGTATATGGGTTATTGAATCAGCATTTACGACTTTATCGGCTGACCGGTCATATCATAACTCAAGCAGATGGGGATTACCTCTTAGGTGATTAGGGCTATCCGTCTCCAATATCGCCCCCGCATGTCAAAATCTACTGAAATATAGATACATATGCCAGTAATTTTGATATGTTGGAAAGGGTGAGTTTGTACACAATATTTATGTTATTACTTTAATGTAGTAGATGCTGAAATCGTCGATTCTTTCGACGACTAAAAAATATCCCAAATGGATTTGATAATTCTAGACGATATATGGAAATGTGCTGTACAAATCAGAGCACTTTGAGATTGAATATTACCGATAGATTTATACTGTAGCGTCTGAATTTAAATTAAATTTTTCATAATGTATTAGACCATGTATTTAAATGTATGTAATAAAATAGTTTATAATTATAAAAAAATATTGCCTACAGGTAACATCTTAGTTTTTCGCACTTTACATACGCTTCATTTTATTTATATTGTTGGAAAATTATGTGTAATACAAAAAAATCCATTAAAGCAGAAAGCGTTTAGACAATAATTTAACATTTTCAACTTAAATACAATTTATCTTCTCAATAATTGTAATTTCTTACATTTGATTACATAAAATACATGAGGAAATATTACAAACATAAATTTGATAAAGTAAGTTAAACCAACATGCGCTTTTTGTTTCTTTTTATAAATAAATAGTGTAATGTTTAAAATCGTTGATAATAATAATTGTAAATTCCTTAAGCTATCCTGCAGCCAGTTTTAGATTAATGTATCTTCAATAATTTGACCGTTTGTAACGCACTGGCTATATACATTACAGTATATAATATTTTTCTAGCAACGACAACTTGCATATTTTTTATAAAAATAAGTAACTGCATCTTGTTGCCGAGATTTCACGTTTTGTTTATGTATTTATACTCATCAATGATTGTGAAATGATGTAGATAATTCATCAACAGTAAAATTAAGACAATGAAAGAGGAAGAAGGCGTGGGATTCGAAACGCTTATCATGTTGGGTCTACTAATTATAATATTTGTCGGCATGTATGACGTCCGGACTGTCAAAACAAACAATTATGCTCGAGCCGGGCCAAAGCTGGTCAGCTTGAGCGCCCCAGGTTTATTAAAAGGAGCTTTATTAAGTAGATGTCAGCAATTAAAGATAGTACTGGTACATTAAGGATAACATATTCAACAGCTGCTGAAATTATTCGTTGGAGAAATGTGAAACGAGGCTATGCTTTCTGGAGATAGCGATCTAAGTTATGGTCCGCAGTGTCGGTGACGCACTCCCACACACCCCGCAGCGCCCTTCCGGCCGCCATCTTGCCACTAACTCATGCACATTACTAATTACTATATGTATATACAGAAAAGTTTATGGTGGTGGTACCGCGGTCCGGTGGCCGCTTGTAAGACAACGTTCCAGCATTAGATATGGTTTTAATTACCTTAGATCGGGCAGTGAACAATGATAATCGGTGCAGAAACTTTTTGAAAAGAATCATACCAAACGCAGGCAATATTAAGATAAACGTCTAAAGCAAAATATTAAAACAATAAATACGGTCTTGTTAAAGACAAATATTTGTAAAAGTTACGGAAAAATCAAAGCAATTCAGTTGAGACACAATACGTCTGTTCAGAAAACGTTTGAATATCTATTTCAACTCATAGTTCCCAGTTTTTGCTTCCCGTTAAAGTAAATCTATAGCAATATTTCACAAAACCCTACGACAATAAAGAAAATCTATTTCTGTTTTACATTCTTTTAAACTTTACCAATACTGAAGAGTGTATAATTTTTTTATTAATAAGGAATACGAGTATATTATTTAGTGTCATTTCGTAAAACTAAATAAATGTAAATTCTATTAATAAGAAAAATACGTATCAGTATTACCTTCAACCTTACATACTACATATATTAACCTAGGTGTAATAATGGCAATCTGCCAAATAAATAAAAATGTTTTTCAATACTTCCTCTCCCCTCAAAGTGAGGAAGTTATGTATTCGTGATATAAATTTTGAAAATTTTTATTACATTTCTGGACGAATCTCGACGAATTATGACGATTTCAGACAAAGAAAAATTTCTGTCTGTGTGTCTGTCTGTGTGGTTTGCGATAGTAGCTACAATTTTTGAGATAAAGCTTTAAAATTTGTTGATGAGCAAATTCGGTCCCAATGTCTAAAAAAATATTAGTGACATTCCACCAATGTGACTTTTTTGAAACGTTAAAATGTGACTTTTTTTGAAACGTCAAAAATTACTTTTATTATAAACTCCACCACATGTCGTGTTTTACTACGGTGAGGAAGTTCTGATCCCCAAGTAATAATTGGCAGCGTTTTTTTTTTTTAATAGACAGATTCATTTCAAACAACGTGTGAAAGTTCTCCATAGATATCGTGCTGGCGTTACAAGATATAAGAGTTCAAAAGTGAATAAAACTATTTTTCTCGATTATCACGCTTCCTGTTGGGCGGAGGTCAATATAGATATAAAATTCTTTATAAAAAATATTCTATAACTTTTTTTTACGAACGACGTACACTGTTTATAAAATAACGCGCTGCGAGGCTTCCGTGCAAGGCGTACACTCCACTCCATAGAGTATAAAAGCAATGGAGCAGTTACGAAGAACCGCTGTAATTTCTGTGGCAGAAACTATTCAACAAGATTTTTCAGAGGTAGATGCATTAACAGCAGGTACTAAAAATGTATTTCTTAAATCTTCTAAACGTCTTCGCGCATTTTATAGCAAGTATCCCAGTATTCCCGAACCACCACAGCCGATTCTTATATGTTGGGGAACATGGTTGGAGGCAGCATTTTATTATGCTGAATATTTACAACAAATAAAAGCTGTGATACTACAATTCAATCCAGCCGAGGCTGCAGCTATTAAGGAAAGCCAGACAAAATTCGAAGATGTTTCTGTTGAAACAGCTTTAAAAACTATTCACAAGAACTATAAAGGATTACATGACGCCATACAAAACTTACAAAACAGTGCGTTGTCGTTAGCGGAGACACTGCAAATAGTGGACGAAGTAAATCGACTGCTACGCTCTATAGATGACGCAAAAAAATGAGCCCGTTGGAGAAAAGTTCGCACGTGTGTTAAAGCATGACATTGGTTTTACCAGATTAAGACAAATTTGTGATAGTACTGATGGTGCATCTGCAGATCCGTTAAGTGAGTTCAAAGACTATTTTAAGTATGCTTGTATTACATCAATAGATGTCGAACGGATGTTCTCAAAATATAAGCATATTTTTTTCACCACGTCGAACATTACCTTCGGAGACAACCATAGAAACATACATGATACTGCAACGTTTTTACACATCTTTTCCAGTTTGTGATAAGCAAGCTAGTTAAAAGAGGGTAAGTTGTTCATATATTGTTATAAATTGTAACAGTTTATTGCTTTTGTTGCTAGTTAATTTCTTTTCTTACACTTGTTATGATGCTTACGCCTATGTCCTGCGGCGCATTTTTGCCAACTCTAGTAATTATGTGCATAATAGAATGACATATGCTCCTAGACAAATTTATCAAAAAAAAAAAGAATAAAGTAGGTACTCGATCATTGCAATTTTAAAATATTCATAACAGAGTATCCTTTCAAGACCTTATATGTTATTTAAGACTTGTGTGTTCTGTTGAAATAGAAAGTTTTGATTAAAATATTTTCCAAATAAATGGCAAGTAAAAAAAAAACTAAAAATTTTTGGAAGAATCTTGCGACGTATTTAACATGCGTGTTACACTAAAAAAATAATGAAACAAATGTATCAAAAGTGGTGGTGTAGCAGCTAGAAGTTGGTGTAAGTAAGAATTATTACCATATTGTTTATTTTCTATTAATCGTATTCCATCACAAAGAGAAAACGACAAAGTTGTGGCCTATTTGATTTTGCTTCAAATAAAACATTGCTTCTTGGGTTATTTGAAAACTATAATTTCACGCATTCTCTACTTTTGTATTATTTTATTAGTGGGGAAAGTTTTTTGGGAGCTTTTTCTATCATCATTACCTACAGTTTAATCTACAATATTGTACAACAGAAATTCACGTACTAAAAGATTCCATGAAGACTGCACTATATTGTTGCACATTTTTATAATAATTTTTTATCGGTTACCTTAACTAGTAACATACATTAATTTTAAGAACACTATAATAACATATAATTAGTTTCCAATTACTTATAGCTTATACTATTACATGGGAGCCAAATAGACAATTTCATCAAGGGTCAACTCAAAGTTTTTAAAATTGTAGCGTATTAAATTTTTAAAGATATATTCTTCAATTTGACATATGTTCGATTTAAAAACGTATCGTAACCGTACAATAAAATCTGAATGACAAAAATACGACTCTTCTCCCAGGTGAACAATGTGCATTATAAATGCATTAATTCATCCCAAATATAAAACAACACCAGAAGTTCTCCAAGTTAAAGCCAAACACCATATTTAATAATTCAAAAATGTGTAAATAGTGGGTGACATCTGTATGGAAATTTCCAAAATTAACATAATATACCTGCAGCCGATGAGCATCTTGAATGCGAGTTACCAAATATCTGTAACTAATGATTTGTGTGTATTGCATTAATAGATACCGTTATTTTAAAAGTCTCCAAAATGTCTAAGGAAGTAGAGCCAGTCATATTATTCACAGAGTGAAGAGTCATGAATGAAAATGACAAGCTCATCAGAATAAATAGGGATGTATTTATACATAGTATTTCCAGAAGATATTGTGTACTTCTGTGATTAAATTATTTATTTTGAAATAAAGACACGTTACTCATTATTTCAAGAAATACGGTATAACCAGTTGTTTCTTCTCTGCGTTATCTAGCAGCAAATAATAAAATGTACAAACAAAGCCTTCAATGTATTATTTTTGTGTACGTAAAGAATAAGAACGCTGAATAATCATGATTCTTTAGGTTAAGAAAGTTTAATTGATTGATGCACGTTTTGAATTTTTATAAATCGCCTGTGACAACTTCTCTAATGACGATTTTTGTTTGTACCTCTACTACATTTGCGGCCATCTGTCTGTTTGTACATACCTGAAAAACTCGCAATGGGACATTAATTATTATTATTTTAAGATTTCAGTAACATTATGGAGCATACAGTAAAATTGGTAATAGAAAATTGCATCATAAACTAATGAAAAATTATCGAACGTGAATTTGACATTGCAATTTTCGTTATGGATACTAATTTACAGTTTTTAGTTTTAAGACATCCATGGATCCTCCATCCATATACCGGGTAAGCCAACTATCTGAAAATCTTTTCGTATAACTTTATTTGTCGAAACTCAAATCAAAAATTAGTTTTATACAAAACAGTTTTTAATTTTAATAGGCTATAACTTAAAATTATTGCAAACTCTACAGGATGTTTCGTTTTCTCTTGACGTACATCAACTTTATTATGTTAAATACGACACCTTGTATATTATTAAATTTTTAGATTCCTTGTTAAAATTTCTGTAAAATGATATTAAGTTTGCCATGTTTAAAGTGAATCCTTGTGAATATATGTATTATTAATTAAAAATAAAACTATTATTCCGTGATTAAATAAAATCATTTTGAAGGCTCATTATGCCTTAGAAAAAGTACATAAAGCTCTACAAAGAAATATAGAAAAACACACTGGGCATTTTAAAAAATACATTTAATTTTGAAAATTAACTGGCCATAACTCGATTTTTTTTAAAATGCAACACCCTGTATATTTTTGCATTAACAGGAAAACAATTTCATAAGTTTTCATAGTAATATTACAATGTTGTCTAAATTTAACAGCTTTTGAGTTATTTTAAATTTGACATGTTTTAATACTTTTACATTCATTTTCTCCTGTGCTTACAATGAAATTATTAATTTTTACTGTTGCCCTATGTATACCATTTAAGGTTTATGAATTATAACAACTAAAGTTTATCTGTCATAGTTTTAAGTTTTAGCATATAAATAAACATAAGAGAAGAACTGAACATAGAAAAAACAAAATCTAGTTTAACAAATGCTAGACATAAATTTTAACTCTGTAAGTGCTTCATTTATTACAATTTTTATATATTTTTTAGCAATTGGTGGAGGTTTAACTAATATTAACTAACATCATCGACCGAATCAAATTCTTAACATAACGATTTTGTACTACGGAATTTAATACAAGAAATAATTTTTTCATGATTTACATTTTTAGTTCTTCCCACTCACAAAGACCAATTCGTTTTTTCATCCCTTCTTTCATGCTTCGAAATGCTTGTTCCTTTTGTGGTTGCAATCTTATTCAATAAATCCATCAAAGCCAAACAAACAAATATTTTTTGTGGCCCAATAAATAGTTATTCATGAAAACAAAATTATGCCACTTTATTAAAAATTCAGCTTCTGTCATCTTAGTCAATTTTTTAATGTTCGTAAAATGAATTATACGAAAGGTGAATTAATAGATACGGTAATCATATTAAGTAAATATCACAGAAATTGCTTACAGGTTTTTCGTAATTATAAAACAAGATATCCTGATCCGCCACCATCACTAGAAGCATTTCGAAGGGTTAAAATAGGATTTTTAGTAACAGGCAATGTTGATTACAAAAAAACTAGGAAGGACTAAAGATGTAATACATGAGAATGAATTTGTTGTATTATAGCTTCGGTAGTAGAAAATCCTCATATGCAGTATCATTTAAGCCAGCAATTAGATACTAGTCGTCCTTCGGTAAGACAAACTTTGAAAAGAAATAAAATTTATCGATATAAAATAAATCTCCAACAGAAATTGATTGAAAGAAATTTTGGTGTAAGGAGTGAGTTTTGTAATTAGACTATATATATATGATTTACGGAAATGAAACCTTTTTTAAAAATGTTGTATTCACGGATAAAGCAACTTTCTACAAAAATGGTAATCTAAATAGACACAACTGTCATTATTAGTAAAATGAATATCCTTATTTTACAAGCATAAATGAAACCTTAATACGTAGGGCGAAATAATAGGAAACAATATTATAGCCATATTTTTTTTTCGATTGGAGACGTTTATGGATCCAGTATGATGGTGCTTCGGTTTACCACAGTCGTCAAGTAACTGAATTCCCGAATGAAAATGTTACTGGCAAGAGGATAGGTCGTGGTGGAAGCATCCCTCAAAATTGTCAAGTGCAGTGTAATAGGTCTGCCAGCTGGCCACCGAGGTCACCAGATTTGACCAAATTATACTTTTTTCTATGTGGTTACATACACAATGAAGTTAATGAAACAGTACCAACTGCTAATAAATATTCACACAGAATACAAATGTGTGTGCATCAAAATAGACGTACATTCGAACATTTATTAAATTAGATTTTATCAAATTTGATTCTTTAAGTTTATAATTAGTTAACTGTATTTTTATGTTTGCTTAAAATCTAAGTAATTATTCTTTTTTTGTTTTGTTTTGTTATTAATAAAATATTTACTTAATTCTTTTTTTGTATTCGTTTATGTGTTAAAATTTAAAACTAAACCTTAGTTACTGCAAATTCTTACATGAAGCGACACTAGTATTAATAATTTCAATGTAAGCACATTTTAGGAGAAAATGTATTTAAAAGTATTAGAGCATTAAAATCAAAATAACTCAAAAATGTTAAATTTATACCCAACAATGTAATATTATTATGAAAGCTTATTTACCTGCAAATTGGTATAAAAATATACAGGGACTTCCATTTAAAAATATCGAATTATGGCGAATTGAATTTCTTAAAAATAAATATGTTTTTTGGAAACACCCATTACGTTTTTCTGTATTTCTTTGTACAGCATTATGTACGTGCTGTTAGACATAATAAGCTTTCAAAACGAATTTATTTCATTTAATCTAAACGAAGTTTAATTGAGCTTTATGCAAAGAAGTTATTCTCTGGAGCATTTAAGAGCATAAGTTTATAAAGGTAATTTCAAGCCCTGAATTGATTCTGTGTGTTTGGAGATTACACCCTGTATATTTTATGTTCCTGTTTGAAAATGAAATCAGTTTTTAATTTTAATAAAAATTTTTTAATCTATGGTAAGAATAATTTATTTCCATTTACTTAATTTTTAAATTTTTAATTGTAGCCCTGTAGATTAATTTTTTTATCAAAACGTCAATAACATTTTAATGAAATAGAACAGTGAGAAATCGGAGGCTCAAGATTTTTTTTACCCTTGTAAATCAATTCCTTGGCGAAACCATAATTTATTACTAATATAATATTACTCCATTCTATATTATGTAGAATCCAAACGCCTTAAATTTATTAAAAGTGAACCTATTTCTGTATAAACCACCCAAGCTATCAACCATAATTTAAATTAACTATGTTTCCGCGTGCATATTCCTATGATTTGCATACAATATGAGAGCGTAGGCGGAAGTCTTGCCGCCCCCCGTCACGCTGATGATAAATTCATGCTTTCATTTCTAACAAATTATAAACGCACCAACCACACTTACCGACATAAACACTATATTACCGAGGAACATATCAGATCTCACGGTTATTTCAGGTAATAACATGGACTCAGGTTGTTCCACCATGATTTCCCTTTCTAGATTCCGTTTTACGCAACAAATTGTACGTTTTACCATGGTGGTTTCAAAACTGAGAAAATTTACATTAAGCAAAATTTATATGGCGTTACATGAATTATTAGCATTCATTTTTCAAAATGAAGTTAGGTAAAGAGCTATTATTGTCTTAGTTGAGTTGCCGACTAAGTAATATTTTACTGACATAATAATAAAAAAAGACTTTTGTAGTTGTAAACTATACAGAGGGTACCAAAAGTCGTGTGCCAAAACTGAAATAAGTTATAGGAAATTAATTTTTTAGAGTGGTTTTTTATGAACACGAATCAGTTCTTCACTCGTTAAATTAGTTACAATCATGTAAATAGCAAATGTTCGAACACAGATTCTTCAGCTGCAATACAAGTACCCTACATCGCTAAAGTTAAAACTTCCATTTTTAATTTCGGTAATGCAAAATTGTGTCAAGTAAGCGTTCCTCTAAATTTATATCATGAGTGTAAACTATTTAAAATATCCGACTGATAGAAATCTAATGAATTTAAGTCAGGAGATCTTAGCGGATAATTTGTTGATCCCATTAATACTCAATTGTTTATTAAAATTTCTATTCAACAGCTCAGTTATTTCTTTTCGACTATGCAGTAGTGCTCCATCATGTTGGCACCAAATTAGATTTTAAGTATTGTAAATCTTCTAAAATATTACCACCTACCACTACAAGCAACTGTAAATAATTATATAAAAGATATGTAGAAAAATACCTGCAAAAATACATAATTTGAATGTAATGAAATTACATGATATTCAGTAGGCCTAGGAAAAATGATCTGCCAGTGCTTGATTCGACAGAACGACTATTTAATGAATCAATCGATTATTTGAAAATTAATTATTTGTCCTTTCCTTTTGGTTGGTATCTACGTCGTATCGATGCCCAATAAGGATTTTCTGTACGATGTATCTGCAGTTTTGAGAAGATATCAATCAGCTTTTTGTGTCATTTGTTTTTGTGGTTAAAGCACCCCAAATTCTTATCTACAGCAATTCCTTTCCAAACAGCTATATCAGAACATACAAAAAATTTATCTAATAGACATCGTTCTACTTGTTAATATTGTTCAAATTATTGAATCTAGGCTTCGACACGTTTCCAATGACAAATATTACTTTTTCAGATCTCACAACTAAGTGAAGAATATGCTAATTGTTTTATATTAAATCCTCTTGCCACTTTTAAGTTACAATGAAATATAAATTTCAACAAAAGTTACAATTAAGATTTTTCTTCATTCTGAACAACTTTTGCTTCAATAATACAATTTTTCAAAATGTTCGATCCAAAAAAAATCACAGCGGCTAGTTAAAAATAATCATATTGAGGGCCTGCACAACTAAATATTAAGCAAAATGCGGTCATGTTCCAATCTAGTAATTGATTACCATCCGGTTTTTTTTTCGACCGCTATTACATTCGTCATAAAAAAATCTATAATTTTTGTATATCTATTTGAAGTATGTTCCTAACCCAAATATTCAGAGATATATGAGCTGATAAAATCTTTCGAATACTTATTTAGGATATTTAAATATCAAGGGAAAATGTTTACAAAGAGTATAGTAAAATATATCCAAAAATCTATATCTTAAATAATTTTTCAGAAGTGGGAATTGTTCTGGTTTTCATAACAAGAGCAGTTTAAAGCGATTTTTAGTTACCGGAACATCGTAAACTATAAAAAAATTTGAAACAAACAAGTACACAATTGAGTTATTTATTAATTATTCGTGTTAAACTTTTAAATTGCCCATCTGCTATTTTAAGACCAAAAACAAAAACTTCAATATCTACATCTCACGCTCAAAACATGACACTTCTGTACTTACGTTTACCTACTACCTTTATTATTTTTTAGATGGCAGTGGCTGTTAGAATATAATGTAACAGTGATTTTTCTAAAAGCTTTATTTGAAATACTAGGATGCATTTTCATCCAAGAAATACTAAAAAATTGTTGTTGGCTTGTACATATACTTGGTATTGATCGTGTAAGAAAATTTGGACATGATGTGATAGCCGTAGGTGATACACACAATAACAACCCTAGTAATAGACAATGGTGTATTTACAGGGTAATATACATATTTTTGATATATTTTTGTTTTGATATATAACTCGTAGTTATTAATATTATACGTAATTTTCCCCTTTTTAATTACTCAAAAAATTACGAAACATTTGTAATTTTATAATTAAAACAGTTTTTGACACAAAAATTTATGTTAAGATACTGTGCTAAAATATTCTGTTAGTTAATGTTATTTTTAAACGTTTAATTTATGTATATGTATTTTACGTATATTATTTTGATATACCTGTAATCTATGTTTATCGCGAGGATATTTAAACGAAATTCTTATAATTGGTAACGATTTTGATACGTTTATAGGAACCTGTATTACTTGGGAATTTGTTTCATACTGTGCACTAAGTTCATGTTTTAGGTTTAATCATCACAAAGAATAAATATATAAAATCTTGGTATTTTGGTTTTCACTTTCCAGTTTTTAAATAGAAACAGTTTATCTTTCATGCAAGTGCAGTGTTTGGCAATGTTCTATAGACATGTCGCGAGGAATGTAACATTAGTCTATTATACAATGGGCACCACCAATTAAATAAATGACGTATAACATTTGTTCTTGTTTATTATGTTTACTGGGGCTTTCAAGAAAGCCTAAAAACGCGAATAGAACCCTTAAACATTAAAGTAAACTCTACAGATAATACAGCCTCCTGTTTATTAAAGACCTCTAGAGGGAGGAAAACATTCATTTAGAGGCAACAGCCGCGTATTTGGTATTCTTAAGTATATAAATGACAAAAATAAACGATTAGATTCGATAGCGAGTACATCGTTAAGGCCCTAATAGCTTCCCTCCACTACGCCTTAAAAGGGTTTTTCGTGATAATCCTTATATGAATGTATACCCATTAATTTCTAGGCTTCTGAAGAAGCCTTAAATTTTCCTAGGGTCTATGGTTTCCACTTCGGCAGGTGTTGGTTTTTATATTTCTATACATAGTTTTTTATTAAACACATTTTTTTTCAGATATAAAGTTATATGTCTTAGGTGCGAGGTACACATGAGATCGTTGTTCAATAATTGTTTGATACATTAGTTTAGCTGATATATGATGTTTTTATTTCTGGTATTATATACATGTTGTAAAATTGGTTTTCTTTCTGATATTGCAACAGTGACAAGCTTAAAATAACTGACGTGGATCAATGATTGATGACTCTCTATACAAAGAATCGGTAGGATAGGTAGGTTCTTTGTTGTACATTATTTTAATAATTCTTTTATGATTTAACTCCAATTTATTTAAATGTACATTTAAAACATCTACTCAACCACACCATATCTAATATGTGGCTCTACAAGTGCTATATATATTATTTTTAGGTGTTTAATATCTAACACAAGATTTAGAAATTTAAAAAGATGAATATGTACTCTCAACTTGTTGGTGATGTAATTTATGTGTTTGTCCCATCTTAGGTGACAGTCGACAATTAACCCAAGGTATTTAGTATGCGGTTTAGAGAATACTGAGAGACAATTATCTGGTTCATCTTTTATTTCTAAGGATTGGAACTGCGATAATGAGGCAATATAGGAGCTAATATATATATATATATATATATATATATATATATATATATATATATATATATATATACATACATACATACATATATATATATATATACATACATATATATATATATACATATATATATATATATATATATATATATATATATATATATATATATATATATATATATATATATATATATATATATATATATATATATATACTGTTTTTCAAAGTTTAATGAGAAAAGTTTCAAATAAAACCATTGCTTTATGTTTGCAAAACCATTATGTACTTTTCCTTTTAAATTGTCCCAGGTGTCACTTTCATAAAAAATGACAATATCATCAGCAAAACTGATGATCGTACCTTCTCACTCTATCTCAAATAAATTATTAAGGTAAAGGATAAACAGAATTGGCCCAAGCATAGTGCTCTGAGGTACACCTTATTCAATTATTTCCAAACTGCTTCTGTACCTTTAATTCCTATATCATCTAAACTTTCCAATAATAATATGTGGCTTATTGCATCGAAATCCTTTGCTTCTAGAAACAAACATAACGAAAGTTTTGAGTTATCCAGGGATAATAAATTTTCTTGGTAAGCATTGTAATTGCATGTTCAGTCGACTTACCTTCTCTAAAGTCAAATTGTTGAGTTGAGAATATATTGTGTTTATCTAGAAACCTCAGAACTCTGATTTTCAATTACATTGTTTTTAAATATTCTCGAATATAAACTGCTGAGTAAAAATAAATCATCAATTTCAGTTTTTCATAATGATTTCAAATATGTCATATAACTAAATACTAATTCCGGATTTTCATTTAAAATGTAATTAATTACGAAACAGGGCAAAATTTAAACCTGACCTCTATTTCCTAAGATACGCGAAATATTAACAATAAATCTGGAATTTACAACATCCTGTACCGCAATCACATAAATCGAAATTAACTAATTTCCTGACACAAATCATAAAAACGCGACAAAAATTAATACTACGTTTTAGAAATACCGCAAGATGTATTAACACTGTAGAAATTAAAGTTTTTGTGTGTATGAGGAAACGGGTAAATAGAGCGATAAACAGATTTAAATCATTCCTTCTATCTGTCGATCTATCCATCAAATAAATAATGTTAAAGTTTGATTTATATGCTAGGTTCAAACATTCATCAGTTACGTTGATATAAATAATACAGTAGCATAATCATTTCATCTCTTGGTACAGATGAAATCCAGAATTCCATATGTTTTTGTATGTTTATAAAACATTTCAGCATTTAAACACGTCCATGTTTGTGTTAATATATTCTCCTCGTGTCTATTTACTGAGTTCATAACATCGGTGGTTAAGATATAATCGTTTTCACTGAATAAATACACTTTTTGATATAAAATTAATAGATTCCGCATTACAATTTATAAATTTGTGTCTTTCAATAACTTCACTAATGGATAATATGCGTCAGATATTCTTAATTTTAGAAAATTTATGTTAAAATGAAAACTTTGATCTATACTTTCATGTTAATGCACAGATTAACGAATTGGATTTATTATTTTGTTCGGAAAAAATTGTTTATTTGAAGTTCTGTATTATAGGCAATTATATGTAAACTTTGAAAAAATTCGGCTATAAACTATAAGTTATTACAAAGTAATCTTGTGGCACTCATAAAAATTAATATTCAACATGATATGCCGCCTTTAAGTAATCTAATATATACAGGGTATCTCTGAAGGGTTTGTACAAAAGGCTACCATATATTTCCGACACCAAAATAAAACCACTGAACTCAGTTCACCTCTGTCTAAAAGTGCTTCATTCAGTGGTTACTAAATAACTGAAGTTCGAATACATGTTTATTCACAGTGGCAGAATCTATCAATTAATAAATCAAATTTTCTAACAAATTTTCTAATTTTATTGATGATGGTCATACAGTACACTTGTACGTAATAGACTGAAATGTTACTGGTTTTGGGGTATTATCAAGGAAACTATTACTCAAAGATAAAGGAATACAGTGAAAGATTTCAAAATTGCTGCCTGCCATACCGTCAAACTTTGTCACTGCCTAGAGACGTCGCACAGTGGGGTCGAGGACGTCAAAAGTTGTCAGAAATTCGAATTTCAAAAAATGCCGTATCCGAATTTTGTTATATGTACTTAGGTAATAGACAATGAGTGTACACATCTATAGGCACTTCATTAGCACATTGTGAATTACCCGCGTTACACCAGTCTAAACTTGTGCTTCGTATAGATGGTTTATGGGGAATAAATAACACGGTGTGTTTGTATTTGCTTATTTCTCGATGGATTTGAAGGTGATTTTTATTTTACCATGACGTCATTACCCAGTGATAAATCTAACATTTTTTATAATATGTGAATGATTTTATTTACACACGAATATAGTATAATTTTTTTGATGAAGCTATTTCTATATCGAATATCAAGATGTATGATTTACGACCATTAGCTTTTTAGTTTAGTTCTCCACGTTTCAGAGTTATACTTTTGATCATTAACTAAAACTAATCAAGACTAATAAGATGAGCTTTTAGGGATATAGTTATAAACTTGCTCATATTTGAGCCAATTTGAACTAGTGCATAATAAATATGATTTACTCTTAAATCTTTCGTGAAAATCATTATGTACATATACGTTTTTTTAATATCTTTGTTTCATTATCGAACTCTGATGAACTTTTTCTGACATGAATATTCCTTACGATAAAATAAGAACAGTTTTCCACAAATTAAAAGATCAATATAATGTTTTGAAAATATATGTAGAAAAATGGACTCATTTTCAGAAGTTGGATATTCCTTACTTGAGTAGAAATGTTTCTCTTTTTGTGAAAGATTTCAAGAAGTTGGTACAGTGTAATAGGTACAGCAAAATATTTCTCTCTAGTAACTCTGCACTGCTCGAAATATCAATAAGTTTTCCTAATTAACTTCCAACAATAAAGGGAAATGTTGAGACACCTAAAATGATTTTTTCTGAGGTATCTGAGAGGAGAAAGTAGAAGAGATAAGATTTGCGTTCAGAACACATACAATTGTTTGCAGGGCGAGAGACATTGTCTCCTGTAAACACGGGGTCTTTCTATTCTAAGAGGAGAAAGCGTCAGGAGTGGTAAGATTTACAGAACATAAAACAAGAGATCTTTCAATTGCAGCCATAAATGAGCGACTGGCTTCCTTTTAGTGGTTTCCATTCGTATTGTTTTGCTTTTTCTTTCTAATCCTAGATGGCATAGCGCCCTCCATATTTGAATCTACATGATCTTTCTCGATATTTTAGCTATTTTTTAAACTCTATACCTTTGAGTTCACACCCCATGATCAATTCCTCCAGATTCCCCAGTAACAGGTGAAACATTGTCAGTTTTCACGGACCTGGGAAACTGACAAACTGACTGATTACAGACAGTGCACCGTTTACACTTGGGCATTAACCTAGTCGAGGAATGAGGCATTTATTTAGTAATAATCATTTTATGAATAAAAACAAATAAGAAAATATTAACGCCATCTAGAAATAGAAGAAATGCGACAGATTTTGTCTGGCGCCATGTAAACATGGCGTTTTTTAATTGCAGCCAAAAAATGAGCGACTGGCTTTCTGTCAGTGGTTTCCATTTGTGTCGTTTTACCTAAGTTGTGGCCATCTTTTTATCTTAGCTACTCCGTGTCGATGAGGATCAATAAGTCACGTGTCCACGGTATGATTGCTTTGGGGGTCTCACCTGTGTTATATAACATCAGTCTTATTCCGTGATAGTTTTATTAGTGGCTTCAAAATTACACCATAATATGAGAAATTTACGAAATATTCTAGACTAAACTGGATTCCGCACGATATACAAGTTAAAAATTAAATTAAAAACCTTTCGAATGAGAATGACAAGAAAAAACGTTCTTAGTGTTTCTCGTTATAACCAGTAACTGTTCGGCAAAGGAAACAGGGACGGCAGTTTAATCAAAATACATGCTCAAATATCTTTGGACAAACATGTTTGATTTTGTTCTTATTTTGACTCAGTTTTTCTATATCTGAGCTTGCAAAGTCTCAATTGGAATACAAAAAATACAATTAAATATATACATTTTATATATTGAAAAATTAACGATTTTGGCCTGGATTCTTCCTGTTTTGTTTTGATTTGCGATGCCTGAAAGAAAGTAAAAATAAAGTGTTAATAAAGTGCGACACACTATTATAACAACGAACAGTAGTTTCAAAATTTCGAACTCCAAATAAATCTTTTCGGAAAAATGGCCCAATAATTTAAATTCTTTAAGGGCAACTTTTTCTATATCTCCCAGTAAATTAATTTGGTGGGTAACTTCCTTGGTCTTCGCAACTTAAAACTGTCCTACTTATTATTATGTATATATATATATATATATATATATATATATATATATATATATATATATATATATATATATATATATATATATACACACATACATTTTCGATTGGCAGCTGGGGCCGTTTTTTTTACTTATAACTTTTGTTTCATCAATAATACTACTGGATGGTTGATGTTATAAAATCAGGGATTTATCATTTTGAACAAAAACTTTTTCTTTTCTTACTTTTTCTCATATCCCTTACTATTAGACAGTATAAAAGAGTCAGACTAAAAAATTTTAATATTGGAAAATATTAACCTGTGAAGAAATATATGACATACAATATTCTTGTTTGCGCTATCGATTTTTTATAACTTGTTAATATTATCACTATTTAAAAGTATTAAATTTTGCAAATATTTCGAAAAATATTGTTCCATTCCGATTTATTTGATTGACTGTTTGTTGCCCATAAACTCTTCGCTTTTGTGATTTTGGGGCGTTCTATTCCGAAATTTAATAAATTACTTTCTTGACACCCTCTGTATAAAATATAGCCTAATATAGTTACAAAATATAAGAAATTGTTAGCAGACACCAAACAATTTGTCAATATTCTTTAGTTTAGGGCATTGTGAAGCAGATGTGAGTGTATCTTTTCCAACTTTACTTAAAAACTGTCTTGTCACGATATAATAAATAATTACGTATTTGATTTTGTCAACTAAATACAAGTATAAAAATATAGGACATTTTTTCTTACAAACTACAATAACGATAAGATCTTGAATATATTAAATGTTGTCTGAAGTAATTAGGGTTCATATTACATCGTTTTTATGTAACCAGTTAATATGATTCCAATAGATGTGCTCACAATTATCAATTCTTCAAAAGAAGGAAAGGAAGGCGTCCTTTTTTGCGTTCATAACTACACTTATCTCAAATTCATGAAATTAAACACGATAGGTAATACAACCCTCTGTATCTCTAAAGACACCTCGAGGTACCTTATGCTAGAGGAGGCTATACATTTAAAGACAACGGACACACACCCAGTAGCCGAGCACCTTAAAACTAATTTTTGTTTCGAGGTCCGAACCCGGCCTTCCGGGGTGAGACCGTTGTCCTTACCGCTCAATCACGAGGAAAAATGCATTGATACATCTAGTAAAAATGCATTATTGGTGCGTTTTATATATAAATAAATTTTTCGGTACTTTTGACTTTTTTAAAAATTATTGAAAGTGAAAAGGAATATAATAATATATTCAATTACTGGTAATTGTAAACTGATGCAAGATTCGTGTATTTCATCATCTTACATAAGAAAAACCGTCATAACTAACGCTAATGCATATAGATTGTGAGTAGAGTATATTGGTTGTTTCTTTTGGATCCAGATTTCTCCAGCAATTACTTTTCATGTAATATTCCTCAAAAATATACATCTTCAAAGCCTCCAAAATAACCAACTTTGAATATTTTATACAGAAAAATCAAGAATTGGTCACTAGTGAGTTAGATCCAGAAGCAGTTGTTTTTCCTCATTTTCCAGCCGTAGCCAGTGAATAAATAGGATTTGTGCAGTGGACGTTGCTGCCCTTATGTGCGCCCATTAGTGGCAAATGGCAAAGCTCTCACTACACGAATCACACATTGCCAAAGAAGCTCCGGATAATCCGTATTATCTCTCAAAAACTCCAACATATTATATACCTTCGCATCCATTAACAGTTGCCCGCCTCAGTGTTTATGAAACTTAATTTAATTTATAATGCTCCAATCCGGTTTTGTTAAATTTTAGTATTCGGCTGATAAAACTCTTTAACTCTCACTTTGCCACTGATTTTCCTCATTATATTACAAAATTATACCAGTCATTTGATTATTTCTATTAATGTGAGAACTGGAAAACTAACATTATTTAATAAAATATTTTTATTTTTAACTGTCATAATTTATTAATACTACAAAAACCGCTTTTTTATTCAATAGTTTATAATAATATTTAAAATTTAAAATAATGTCAGATTTAATCATTAAAGCGGACTGTACTATATTTTAAAATGTGTTGGCGCAGCATTGCTTCTAATCCATTTTAAAGCCAGTCACACAGTTAGGTACAATATTATAACTAAAGAAATTTACACTTGATACTGAGAGTGTAATGAAACTGATTCAGTCAGGTCTGCAAGTTTAATGTAGGACAATGTAGGGCAATTAATAGGAGAAATTACAAGAAAGAGTTATGAGTACTACTTCCGAAGTCGAGATCATCAAAGGGAGCTGAAGCAGAACAGCTATCAGGCTGAATTTTTTCCTTGTAATAGGAAATAAAATAAAATATGCAAATTTTTGAGTTTCATTAATCTGAACTACGAATTTCTTATTTAATCCCACACAATCCCCCCCCCACACACACATACACACACAGGCGCACACGCACACGCACACGCATACGCACGCGCACACGCACACACGAACACGTATACACGCACACACGCACACACGCACACACACACACAGCTTGTAACTAAATTAGACCTTTCAAATATCAAACTGTTAAATTTATCCTAACCCCATTTTATGAGGCCAAATGTGTATAATACTTCAGTTTACATTAGCTTTATTTAAATACTTGGAAAATATATTTTATTTGGTTGATATAATAGACATGATTTATAATCTTTCATCAAGAATATATTTTTTTATAAAGTCCAATACAAAAATGTTTGGGTCCCATTGACCCCCTTTCAGCTGGTCAATTTTGTTCATCACCGAATTTTTCATTGTCTTTGTCCTTTGGAACAAGTGTACCAAATATGAAAGGTTTATCTCAAAAACTGTAGCTGCTATCGCGATACTATAGACATGCGGACAGATTTTTTTTTCATAAAGTTATGTTTTCTCATTATAATTCGTCGAAATTCGTCCAGAAATGCAATAAAATTTTTTAAAAATTTTTTCCCGAAATTGTACCCTTTTTCTTCTTTCATTCATTATGTCTCTTCCCATTAGTATTTTTTTGAGTTATCGCGAATACACACACATGCACGCACGCACGCACTCACGCACGCACGCACACACACACACACACACATACGCACCGACAGACATCATTCGGAAAATAGTCAAAATCAATTCAGGAGGATTCAAAACGATTATATCAATCAAAATCTCGAGGTCGAAGAAAATCACGGTTACTATACTTCCTTATATTAGATATAAGAAAGTAAAAATATAGATTAAAAATTTTTAGTGATGTCGAAAAACGCAGTAATACTGTTTAATTATATAGTGAAATGAGATTAGGTAGGCACCATGTATCGCCTTAATTCAGAAACAAATTATCCGGATTTACAACCGGTCTTGGAAGAGTGCCAATACTAAATAGGGATATATAGAAAAAAGAAAGACGGCCTAAACTAATATTTCAGTATTTATCTACACATTAATTGCCATCAACAACATATGTGCCATTTCCTTCACGGGGTAGTAAAGTTCTTATTGCAACATAAATAATTCGCTATTCTTTCTTATCACTCTTTTTACTTCTGCATATTTATTCATCAACACCGATTCTAAAGAATCCCTATAAAGTAATTGGCGTCTGCTGAACGTTGTCGTGATGATGAGCTCCACGATACGAAAACCAGACACAGGTATCTTCTGGTCCAGCATTCAAGAAGCGTGTCCATCGGTCCTCCCATCTCCAATGTCATCTTGCAGCTTTCCACGTTTCAGCCCTGTATACCTGGCTATATTACGGCCCGTAGCTTGATTACGGGGCTGGAATTATTTCTGCACAGAGCGAATATTAGAATCCCGAACGAGATTTATAGGTGGTGTCGTGCTATAAGCCATCGCAATCTTGGATAATGGGGCTCGCTTCTGCTGCTACTACAGAACTAACATGGCGGACGAGAATTAATTAATTGGCTCACAAAATAAAGACCATAAATTCTCATAGCGTCACAAATTATGGGCGAGATAGGGAATGTCGCGAAATAAAATAACCATATCTGCCAGCTTGCTTGCTCTGCCTCCATGTAGTCGAAATGTTGGTTAGACTTTGTCTGTGTTTTCCATGCTGACATAAATTTAAGCAAAATAAAAACATTCAAGTAGTAGTAACTTAAAGTCAGTGTAGTTTTTCCTCTTATTCTTAAATGAAACGTTAATAATCATAGCCAAAACGACTATAAAAAACTGTTTTTAATTTCAAAAGTATTGTTTTATTTACAAGGTGTCTTAATCTTATTCTGTACAACTTCGAGAATAAACAGAGCAGTTAAATATAATGCGGGGAAATCTTTGTCAACTGATATCGAAATATGCGTAGTAAGATAAAGTAAGAATCAAAGTGTAAGTCACAATTCACTTAAAAGTTATGCCGACTCCATTTTTATTGCTTTGGCAAAACTTCGGTAAAACTTAACAAGATACTGCACAGGTGAACGCGATGCTTCTCACTGATAGCACATACCCGATAATTAGTCAAAGTTTCGGCCCGAAGTCAACGTAAACCCACTGTGCATGGCATCTGCAATTAATCTACATTCAGTTTATTGTAAAGAGCCAGCTGGAGGTCACCTTTTTATAATTGGCGACGCTCTTAGATAATAAATCAAAAGCACCGAATTGTTATTTATAAAAGAATCTTACAGTACACGGCGCTGAAATTCAGTTAATAAAATCAAATGTATTTAATAACTCTAAAACGAGAAGCGATTTTCTCTTCAAATTTTCTAAATAGTTATAGCATAAGCTGGTCTAATTTATGGTGCGAAAGACAGAAAGAAAATTCTGTTCAGTGACGTAGATACTAAGGGTTAGTGCCAAATTTATCAAAAAAAAAATAATAATAATAATACTGACTAAAATAAAATACGTCACCATTTTTGAAATTCACATTTATTTCTTAAAACAAAAGATCTCCCGCAAAAACTTCGTACGACCCACTGTTTTCCGCCAAAATTAACAAATTGCAATCCTTATCTTTCTTACACTTTTTGCTGAAAAATAATACATTGATTAATATTCATATACTATTTTAATTAATTTTAAAGCACGGCAGTTTCATTGTGAATGTAATAATTATAAAACAGGGCTTTTAAATTGATCACGGTTCAAATTTAGCAGAAAATTTAATCACTTCTCTATACAAAGTAACATTAGAAAACGAGGTTTTCTGATTGGTTAGATATGCAACAAATAAATAATAATCAGATTGGATTTGTTAAAATGTATGGAAAATAAACATTTTCAAATAATGAATTATTGTATTAAATTATGTGACTAATAGGGCTAACAATAAATTAAAAATAATGTAAAAACACCCCTTGTATGTTCACAAGGGTGGAACGGAGGTTGTGACTAGAGGCAAGAAATGATTGGCTAATACGTACTAATCCTAAGTATGAAACTGAAATAAAATATATAGATTTTCATTCTGTATTTGAGGACAGTTAACGAAATACTCAAATTTATCATGAATCAATTGCTCCAACCGAGAGGACAATGGAGACTTTTTGGATTTAACCGTAATATTTTTAGGTGCGACATTCCATAGGTAGAAATATCGGTTTGGGCTCCAAGAGATTTCCTCGAAGCAAGGTGGATGGATGGCTAAGGCAATCTACTATCTGAAGATATTTCTATTTCGCAGCTAATTTCAGCTAGGAGTGCCCGAATTAAAATGATTACGATATATATGTATTCCTTTAGTGCGCTTAATTGAAGCATTTTTGTGCCTATAGCAAATTAAATATAACTAGTAGCTCCCGAGGTACTGATTACACAGAACAATTTTTTCTTTCATTGATTTTGTGCTTTGGAAGTTAGACCTATTCTTAGATATAGGTATATACTTGCGGTAAGTATAGACCACTGAACTCTATAAATATGAAATATGATGGTCTCCAGATAAGACAACTCATAAATGTTTCAAATTTCATATTTTTAATGGACGAGATTGAGTCTAGTGTCTGATCCTCGTTCGTTTTAGTTTGAAAAAACTTTCTCAACATACTGGATTAGTAGAGGACATGTTCACCAATTTTAATAAGCTTGGGTATAATACTAGCATCAAGATCCATTACCTTCACAACCACTTGGATCATTTTCCAGAAAATCTTGAAGAAGCAAAGGGCCATGGTGGAATACCCACACGATGGCAGATTAGATTATAAAGCTCTATAAAAGAAGCTTCTTATATGTTGAATTACATCATTTTGTATACTCTTGGGGTTGACTTAAAAATGATTTAGTATTTCATGTTGGTTTTAATGGTACATATTAATACATTAAAAACATAGAATGATAGGAGGTTATGCTGACAATGCAAAACTGATTTTTGAAATCGGTGCCCCAAATGTATCCAAAGAATATGCCTAACTTTTAATGCACCAAAATATGTGTTCGTGTTAATGTAGCTTCGTAGTCGGTCAGTAAAGACACCTGACTCTCACTTTGGAGTCCCCGGTTCGAGCTCCGCATAGGAGTTGGTATTTTTTCTAAAACAGAAATTCTAGCATACTCGGATATTGGGCGTGTGTTCGTTGTTCCTAAATGTATAACCTCCTCTCGCAAAAAGTACAGCTGTATTCATTAAAAAATCGTAAAAGTATTAAAATGAGAGACGAACTTTGTCATGGTCTGTGTAAAATCGGCTTTCACATGTCATAGGTTTTACATGTAATAGATTTCGACAACCTATGACATGAAATAACCTCCAAGAAACAATAAACAATTATTACATGACCTGGTTTTACACAAATACAATAAAGCTCACCTCTTTTTCTTATACTTGTATGCATTTTTAATCAATACAACTGTATCTCGATGTACCATTCAAGTGTTAATCCGGGGATCCTGGCGAAAAAAGGTCTTAACGCACGAAAACGACTAGCCATTTTTTTAATGTGTTGGCATTAGCATCTTTGGTCCTGGTAAATTTGTTTAGCAAACTGCACAGAAACCTGTCCTGAGCGACTGTTTCTGATTATTAATTAAAAATAATTTCCTAACTAATTAGTTGTTTGTCTTAAAAATTATTTCTAATAAATAACTTTTACGCTGAATAAAGATAATGATATAATCCAAAATAGAAATCTGTTTCGCTTTTATAACAATGTAGTATTTCCGTGTAATCTGAGAGGAGATAACTTTTCCGATTTCAACAAATTACTTATTGTATTGTATAGGTATGTATATACCTGCAATTTGTTATAATATTTCTACAGAACGTGGTCACGGTGCCCAGTAAGCATTACCATACAATATGTAATCGTGGGCGTAGGTGGAAGTAAGGTGCCGCTGGCCCAAATGATAAAGTACTAATTCCCCACATCTGAGCGTTCCACCTGTGCCTCAAGGCTCTCTGCTGAGTGCGTACGGCTTTCCCACCCACCGGAGCAGGTGCCAGTGAACATGCTCGCGTTATGACTTATGCTAATCGGACTACACATGCAAATGTGATCGTAAATCGTTCTGCGGTGTTTATGGCTCTCTATAGGAGGCACGATTAAGATTTCTTGAGGCCAGTATCCGGTTTGTTGCCGGAACCTTCCCGCTGATTGACGAGAGGCGTACGATAAGTTTTTCTAAAATGTAACGTCAATTTTTAATATCCTCTATATCATTACAATGGATTTTCTGTTGTATATATTTTAACTGCAACTACAGTTATAATTCTAATAAAACAAAAATTAATAATAAAAACCACGAATTGTTTATTTTTAAAGAACATGAGAAAACTAGAAACAGGATTGCTATACAGGGTGGGCCAGATTTTAATCGGGAAACTTAGAGTATCGATAGAATACGCCAAAATAATATGGATTTGTCATATAAACTTATAGCTAAAGATGCTTAGTTTTCAAAATAGAGGACGCATTTGTCCAGAAATAATTGAGACGTTGTTATAAAATTCAGAAGGTGCAAGTTGCGTATATCTCGAACCATAGTTTTCATCTCTCCATTCGAAGTTACATTAATGTAAAAATGCACTACCATGTAATTTTTTTAAACAATTCTCAGTTAACAACTAATTGATAAGTAGGGGATTAATGATTCTGAAATGAGTTTTAACTCAAAGACGTTGCATCCTATCAAAAAACTATAAGTAAACTATTTTGGGCACTAATGATGGTAAATGTCGCAAAAGAAAAGGTAAATAGTTTAGGTCAATGGCATCCCATTTTTTTATGAAGAATATTTTCTGAACCCCCACCATCACGCCTCTAGTTGGAATGGCGAGAAGAAAACTATAGTGATAAGTGTACTGATATGCGTAACGTTAACCTTCTGAATTTCATAACAATATCTTAATTATTTCCGGAGAAATATGCGAAAAACCGAAAATTAATTAAAACTTCAACGCCCTTTTCTCGAAAACTAAGCATTTTTAGCTATAAGTTTATATACAAATCCATATTATTTTAGCAAGTTCTATCGATTCTTTAACGTTCCCGATTAAAATCTAATCCACCCTATACATCATATTTTTGGGGTGCAAACTGAATCTACTCCATGCAAAGGAGCAGCAATCTAAGCTGTGGTCCTCAGTGGTGTTAGATGGCCTGTTTCTATCGCCTAGTGAAATACTACCGCGCCGTTAAATATATCATGAAATGTCCTATATTATTTCAGTACCTGATGGTTTCTTCTAGTTATAAATGGATAGATTTTGTCTTTAAATTGTAACACCACAGGTAATACAACAACCCGTATCCTTGAAGGTACTTCAAGTACCTTGTGTGGGAGAGAGCTACACATTTAGAGACAATGAACACGCACCCAATGTTTGAGTATGTTAAGATTAATTTCTGGTTTAGAAAAAATCCTAGCTCCTCGACCGGGGATTGAACCCGGGACTCCAGGCTGAGAGAAAGTGTGCTTACCACTCGAGCATCAGGCCCTTTGATGATCGAAGATACAGCAGTAACAGTTTCCACAAGTTGGCCACTAGATAGTAAAGCGGCTCCAATCCAATGAAAAAAAATTTGAGAGACTGTCACATCAGGCTGGTGGCAGCGTTTAGTGACAATTGTTAAAGACACCTCTAAGTTAAAGATAGGAAAATCAGCTTTAAAATTTGATGAAATGCAAACTCTCTTGACTGAAGTTGAAACGATTCTAAATTCTAGGCCATTAACATACATAGATGTCGAAGCTAAAGACCTGCAGATATTAACGCCAAATCAATTTTAGTTATGATTGCCAAAATTGTCTCTGTCAATGTCAATACTAAGAAAGCCATAGTTTTAACACTATGGAAGAACAGGAAAGCCCTAACGAACAAATATAGAAAACGTTAGTTAACTGATTACTTACAATAATTAATTAAATTAAGTTTATTTTATTCCATTAACCAGTTCCTCTCAATTTAAAATTGGGTGTATTGTGCTTTTATCTGAGCATAATGTGGAATGGAAATTAGCAAAAGTTGTAGATGTTTTTCCTGAAAAGGATGGTCGACTTAGAGGTTGTCAAATACCGAAGGGAATGGGACCGATTCAATTATTGTACAATTTGATTTTGATTGAAAACTTGTGTAGCACTGATGCTACTAAATAAAATTTGAAATCAGAAGAAGTTTTTTTATTAACGAAAACAAAAGAAGTATGAAAATTACAGTTGCGTGAAGATACGTAATGTGTTCCTTTCGTGAGGTGTGGTAAAATTATTTTTTATGTGTTAGTCTGGTAAAAGTATTTATGTAATCGGGTTGAAAGCGATGAACGAAAATTACTTACGGTTATTGATACCTTGTTAAACTGCGGGTTATTCTAAGTTGAATTAAAAGTCACTATTAGGGAACCCCGAATGTAAACTCAAATAATTATTATTATTGTGTTTTCAGGAAGATATGTTAGATTGCGAATTCGTAAGTAGAATTAAAAGTTTAAAATATTGGGAAACACCGACCGTACACTTAAATAAGTATTTATTGTCGTGTTTCGAGAATTTGCATTTAAAGTCAGCACAATGGTAAGATAGTGATACGTTCCAAGGATTTTCCTGTAGCGTGATATTTGCTAATAATCCATATATGTATAGTTTATTTCAAACTTATTGGCAATATAAATAACGTCAGTTTCTTTGGCTGCGGTAAAGGGATAAAAAAGTCAACGTTTTTTATGTGGCAAATAAGCTTGAAATAAACTGTACACAATCTGCTGTAGTAGGATGTTTCTTCACCACTCCCGCATCCTGGACATATATTGTCTTCCTCAATACCTATCAATGGTAGATGCCTCTTAAGCTTGCAGTGGCCTGTCAGAACTCCGATTAAAAGGTTCAAAGTCTTCCAACTCCGGCCCAGTACCAGGTCGTTCTCGAATTGTTTGGCCCCGTCACAAAATCTCGAGTTTGACTGCAGGCCATGTTGTTCCTCCCATGCTTCATCAATATCTCGTGAGCTCACTAATAGAGGGCCGTTGTGACTTGCCTTCTTGTAGTGCCTAACATAGGCTCAGGCTCAAGATAGGGTTCCTTGGCTCCAAGTCTAGCCAATTGGTGGGCCGTCTCGCTGCCTGGAACTCCGGTATGTCCCAGGACTTACACCAGTCTCATTTGTTTATGCCTGGCAAGTTCTGCTAAGGCGTCCCCACACACTTGAACGAGATCTAATGTCGTCCTGGAGGAACAAGCACATGGCTTTCAGAGCAGCCTGGGTATCGGAGCAGATGTATAAATCTCTTTCGCCCCGTTCCTAACCTCAACCTTACCTGCCACCTCTAGGATGGCGTAAACCTCTGCCTGAAAGACCGTGGTGCACGAACCTAAAGCAAAGTTCTCCTGCACTCCTTTTCCGTCCAAATATATTCCCGTCCCGGAGGACGGTCTGGTAGCCACCCAAGATCCGTCTGTGTAGCACATTAGAGAGTCCGGGGGATCTTTCGTCCCTTCACTCCACTCCTCTCTGCTGGGAAGAGTGAGAGTGTATTTCCTTTCCAACCTTAGCTGATCTTTCGCTTCTCTCATCTTTAGGACAGAGATGGGGATTTCCCTGTCCGCCAGTCCAGCAATTGCTGCTCTACATGAACACTGAATTTAAGAGGATAGTTTTTTGCAGTCTGCCAATTTGGGACTCCACAACCGTATATTAATGACGTTTTCCTTCATTTACAGAGAGCGAGGCATTGAGGAGATAATTATTTGAAACAATTTTTTCGCCTTTCTTTCACATGATCTTGCTTATTTGATTTCTACAAAGCAGTGACATAATACATTAAACCTAAGCGGGTTCTATGGTCTATATTAGTGATTAATAACGGAGGGGGTTTCTAAGGAGGCATTGAAAATTTAATGGAACGTTATTAGTTTTTAAAATTTTGAAATCTTTTAAAAGAGTTATTTTTTGTTCTTTATTTTACTTTGTTTTAAATTTGTCTCGTTTTGTATTAGTAAAGCTTAGTGTCCTTTTATCTTTCGTATTAGTACTTCAAATTCTGTAGTGTAATGCAGTGCAGATTTTAGAGACGTACTGCGTATTAAAAAGGTGGGCAAATTCGGTTGACATAAAAAATTAGAATTAGGCGACTCCTATGCGAAATAGAGGATCCAACTACTATTATAGATGTTACTAGATTTCTAAAGACGCGACTAGTTGGATTTACTATATTGGAGAGCTATCTTTTTTGTTTATGATTTATATAAATCACTGGTTTATGTTCTCTCGTTTAGTGGCTGCCCTCTTTGAATTTTTTTAACAATTATAATGAAGCAACAAAAAAAAATAGTAAACTATTTCCCTAACGTTTCGGAAACGAAATTTTTTTCGTGTTCAATGCTTTTCTAAAATATGTTTAGCTTGAAACTTGATACATATACTATTTGTTTATATGATATCCATACATATTATATATAAAATTATACACCCTTATACTGATCTCATAAAAAATGAAGAAGATTTACAAAAAAATATTTTTTTTAGGGTATCCCTAGATGACAGTTCCGGGAATCCCAAAAACTTTTATCCCGGGATTCTATCTCTAAAAGTTATTAGATATCTCGGAATTCAGTGCTCCAATTCGATAATATGTATTTTCAAATTAATAATATTTTTTTAAATGTGATATTATTTCAAAAAAACAAATCCTTTTTGACCCAGAGGTTTATTTCATATTTTTTTGATTAATTTGTAGGTTTAATACCCAAAGGTGGTGCGAGGAAACATTTTAGGATGCCACAAATAAATAATTATACGTTATATTTGTTTGGGAGACGAAACATTGGATTCGCTCATTTCTTCACTTTCCTTTTTCAAAAATTGTTAAATATTTTGGCATTAATATAGTATTATTATTTTTGTAATACTATTGTCTTTCGATATTTTTTTCCATGTGTTTATAATATGAATGTTTGTTTGTTGTTAATTCCCTGATGAAATTAATAAAAATTAAAAGCCATTTCGGTATGAATTCCGGGATCCCAGAATCAAACAATTTGGATTGACGTCTCTAGTGGGAGTGTTCCGGCGTTAAGGTCGGTTACGATATTATTAGACCAATTAAACAGCTTCTTGGATGAAATTCTAATTAACTAGCTTCTTGGATGAAATTTACTCCAACATCCTATCAGAATTAATACGGATATATATTTTTTAATTATTTGAATGTATCACTACTATTCTGTAAATTAAAACACGAATAACATATCAGTAAAGGTTATTCAGGTTAATCTTTATGATTAACCTGAGATGTAAATTAGTTTTCGTATTACAACTTAAGAAATTGTATGATTATGTCGGGAAAGTTAACTGTTGATTCTATTTTACAATGTGCATTATTTATTTGGTTTCCCCGTTACAATAGTTTGTAAGTTATGAATCGTGTTTTACATATTAGTTCTCTGGTATAATTGTGCTTTGCTATGAAGGAATCACGGCTTGCACTTCCTACCACATAATCGCCCATGGCAAATGTGAATATCATGTTATCGTCAACGACTACTTCGTGCTTGGATGGCCTGAATATGGCCTAATCTTACAATTGACATGTATCAAATATGTTAATGAAAACCTGCATAAAACAGTATGTTTGGTTAATGCCTTCTTTTAACATTTTCTCTTGATAATAATTTAATTTAGTAAGTGGACGCATGTATACAATGTGTCCTTCGATTGAGTTCGCAATGGGTGAAATGGACCACAAATTTTAGAATTTCTTTTACGCATTTGGGTGTTTAACTCTGCTTATCTGAAAAGTAATTTTGGGCGTGCTTTTATTTTTTTAAATTCAGGTATGCCATACCATGGCATACCTGAAAAGCAAAAACTATTTTTTTTAAATCGCTCAAGGATGTCTACTTTCTCGACGCAATTTTAGATTCCAAAATACGTTATTCAAATATTTTAGTCCGTTGCTAAGCAACCATCATAAAACAGTATGAGAAAGTTACTTTTCCGACCTAAGCCGGGAAAGTAACTGGCGTCCAGGTTTTTCATATTTATTTTAATCAGTAAATAAATACACGCAGACAAACTAATTCACATTAAAAATGCAATTTTTAGTAAAAAAATAGAACATTAAATTTAAAGTCACATTTTTGCAGTTGCTGCTAACTCTGGTAGTGTCCCAAACATCTGGACATCATCATCGCTGTCCATTTTAAATATTTTTTAATATTTTTTTAGCACTTACGAATATTAAAGCGAAATAAGCACTGATCTGACTTTTATCACAACAATAAATAAACAGTGATTGTCAAGGAAACAATTTCATAAGCCATTAGATTGTAATGAAAAAAATGTAATGCGTTAATAAAAATTCCTTAATTTATAATAATATTGATTGCGATTTCAGAAAAAATAGTATGCGTATCTCGTAGTAAGAGCACATTCCCGGATTTCAATGCTTGTTGGCCTCAGCTTAATAATTTATGTCATCGTCCGGGAATGTATTGTTTTTACCATTAGATACATAAAGTGCTATTCTTGTTAGGTACCATTTCTGTAAAAGGTAAGCAACATATCGGTAAGGAGAGTTATTGAGATTAAAAAATCATTTTTCTATGCAAAATTTCAGGAAGATCCGTCTACTTGATGATGATATTGATTTTTCCACTATATCTGCATTTTAAAAAATGTACCTATATAACTAAATAGTTTTTCTTTTCTCCTTTTTGTACAGCATGGATTAAACACTTTCGAAATCGACATACTGTTAAAAGAGT